>JABGLY010000504.1:0-27904 GCA_013623525.1 Fusarium dimerum
ACCACCACCTCCTCCAGCTCAGCCAGCTCTCCCGTCAGCTCATTCTCAACCTTCATACCAGCCTTCTCAGGCAGAGCTCAACCCGAGCCCATTGCCCCGATCGCTGACCACCAAAAAGAGCTCCGCTGCCATGGCCAACTCAGCAAAGGCCCAGATTCAATGCCTCGAGCTTTGTCGCAAGACAACTGGCCTCGGCGACCGTATCTCAGTTCACATGCTTGAGTATCTCACCTGTGTTAACAAGCAGCCCGTCGGTCTTGATGCCCTTGCCCACGACTTCCTGGACACATGCGAGATCCTCTTCTCAATCGAGGCCGGTCTCGCAGAATGTATTCGCAACACCCAGGCCTTCCCTGCCGATGTCATTTCAGAGCTCGGCAAGAAGTTCCGCGTCACACAAGCTGATTTCCAGCTCCTCGACCAGATGCTTACTAGATACCTCGAGAATGAGCGCAAGGGCACCATGGGTCGCATGCGCCGAGGTTGGGGCAAGCTCTTTGGCGACAATGACATCGAAAAGATGATAACCGCTCTCGGTCGCACTCGTGAGAGTCTCCGCATGAGCGCTCTCATGTTCCAGTGGAGTCTCGGTAACGAAAAGATTGAGAACGAGCTCGGCATTGGCTATACTGGCCTTGCTGCTGCTCTCGACCGCATGGACCACAGAGCTGGTGTCGCAAAGGCCAAGTCTTCTGACGGCGCCGGCTCTCATTACCAACCATCATCTGCCTCTCAGCATCGCGGCATTGAGGGTCACGGCGCTACCAGCCCTCATCCTCCCCTGCCTCCTCTGCCCTGGACTGAGCGCTCATCCTCCATGAACCACGAAGTCACCAGCCCAGGCATCGCCCATCAAGATCTCCGCAGCTACGGCCCAAGCCAGACAAATGGCCACACTGCCAGCTCCATCGGCTCCAACGAGCGATATCACTCTGGCACCACTGCCACCTTTGACAGAATGAGCGCTTTCGACGAGTCGCATGAGACCCGCTCCCACCAATCTCACAACACTCAGCACTCCGACCCTGAAGTTTCTCTCGAGGAGCTCACTGGTGTTGACGTCAATGCGAAGGCTGTCCGTCTCAAGGCCGACCCCTTTAGCATGCCTCGCTGGAACCCTCGTAATACAGCCGGCTCTGACGCTGCCAACCTCAAGAGCGCTCTCGTCTCTGCCATCCGTGCAAGGAACCACAAGTTCATCGAGCAGCTTCTTGACCGTGGTGTCTCACCCAACACCGGAGCTGATCATCTCGCCCTCAAAGAGGCTGTCCTCACACATGATGCTGAGGCAGTCCGTCTGCTTCTCCTCTTTGGTGCCGACCCCAACGGCACCGACCGCGATGGCATCACTCCTCTCTTCGCTGCTGTTGAGAGATCCTTCGTTGCTGGCGCTGTCCACCTTCTCAAGTATGGCGCCGACCCCAACTACGCCATGGGCCCCGAAAACGAGACTGCTCTTGCCGCTGCTTGTATGGCCAACAAGGTCAACTTTGCTCACCTCCTCTTCATCTATGGTGGTGATCCTAACGCCCTCACCTCTACTGGTGAGACTCTTCTCAGCAGTGCCATCAACAAGAAGGTCCCCAAGAAGTTCATCGAGCTCATCCTCGACTATGGCGCCAACCCTGATGGCAAGAGTCGAGAGGGCAAGACTGCTCTTTTCGAAGCTATCCAGAACTCTCGTGTCGACCTCGTCCAGGTCCTGCTGGACCACGGTGCCAACGCTAACCTGCCCGGTCCCAAGCATCTCCTGTGGCCCGCCACTTACCAGACACCCTGCTTGAAGGTCCTCCTCGAGGCTGGCGCCGATTACAAGAAGTGCCCTGGTATCATGGAGCTTGCTGCCAGTGTCAACAACATCGAGTCCATCCGCCTTCTCATCAAGGCTGGTGTCGACCCCAATGCTAAGAAGGACGGTGTCTACACCCCTCTCTGCACATCCATCCGAGACAACCGACCTGAGATCTTCAACCTCTTGCTCAGCAACGGTGCCGACCCCAACGTTCCCGCCAGTGAATATCCTGCTTTCAAGTGTATCACCCACAACCGCCTTCAGTTCCTCCCTGCTCTCGTTAGCGCTGGTGCCAACCTGGGCTCTCCCAAGGGCATCGTCGAGACGGCTGTCAGTGTCAACAACATGGAAGGTCTGATCTGGCTTCTTGACGAAGGCTGCAACCCTAACGAGAAGAATCCCAAGGGTCACTCTCCTCTTACCACTGCTATCCGTGACAACCGTGGCGAGATGGTTGACCTTCTGCTCTCTCGAGGCGCTGACCCCAACATTCGAGGACAGGACTGGCCTGTCTGCATGGCTGTCCGCAATCCTCCTATTCTCAAGCGCATCCTCTCTGTGCTTGCTGAGCCCCGTGCTTTCAAGGGTGTTATGGAGATGGCCGTCGTTGCCAACCAAATCGAGTCCGTCAAGCTCCTCCTTGCTGCTGGAGTCTCTGTTGAGGACAAGAACGGTGGTGTCTTTTCACCTCTGACATCTGCTCTCCGTGAGGATCGCAGAGACATTGTCCGCTTCCTCGTGACCGAAGGTGGCGCTGACATCAACGCCCCTGGAGAACATCTCCCTGTTGTCAAGGCTCTTCGACGATTCCGCGAGGACACCGAGATGCTCGAGTTCCTGCTCGAGCACGGTGCCGACCCCAACAAGGTCTACCGTGGATGGAACGGCGTGATGCAGGCCGTCGAGAACGGTGACGAAGATGTCCTCCGACTTCTCGGTGAAAAGTGCGGCTTCGATCTCGACGTCAAGGACGAGCTCGGTCGATCAGTCACCGAGGTCGCTGCCTCCCGCGGATGGGATGAGGCCGTTAGCATCCTCGGTGAGCTTTCCCTTAAGAAGTGAAAAGAAGATGAAGAAGAAGAGCCAGAGGAAGAAAAAAAGAAAGAATGAACCAAATGAAGCGAGTAATTATGTAATAAAGCTGCGTGGTCGTGTATGATGGATGGTACTATTTTCAGGAATACCTGGGCGCATCTGGAAGGGAACATTTTTTCACAGGGTCAAAACGAAGCTCTCATGGTTTGTTTCTTGTTCAGGCGTCAGGTTTTCAAGCGCACATTTTTTCCTTCCTCCTGGGCTTAGAAGATTGGTCTATGCAGACATGCTTAGTCTTTGGACATGGTTTGCTTTGTCTATGTATATCCCCCCCCTCTTTGTTTATCTCCTTTGTTAGTACTATTACCCCCTTATAGTTGCCATGTCTTGAGGATGAATCCTATCTCCTATGTCAAATACCACTTTAGTATCAATTCGATTTTTGAAATATCATCTAAAAAGAATCTATCTTGTATAAACTACAATTTGCTGCCCATGTTTACGTGTACAGCCTTAATCTGTGAGTAGGCTTCAAGACCAGCTTCGCCCAGTTCTCGACCAATTCCACTTTGCTTAACACCACCGAAGGGCACTCTAGGGTCACAGTCCTGACTACTGTTGATCCAAACCATGCCGGCCTCAATCTCGGCCGCGACCCGGTGAGCTCGTTCCAAGTCGGTTGTGAAAGCAGCTGCACCAAGACCATAGATGCTGTCGTTGGCGAGCTTCAGAGCCTCTTGCTCGTCCTTGAATCGAATAATGACAACGACGGGACCGAAGATCTCCTCGCGGAAAATTCTCATTGAAGGCTCCACATCGGTGAATACCGTAGGGGCAATATAGAAACCCTTGTCTTGACCGTTGACTTTGAAAGGCTCACCGCCAGCAGCAACAGTGGCACCCTCCTTTTTACCAATTTTGATATAGTCGAGAATTCTCTCATACTGAGCCTTTGATACTTGAGGGCCTTGGTATGTGTCCTTGCTCCACTGGTCTCCAACGATGCTCACGGTCTTGAGGGTGCTGAGAAACTGCTTGAGGAACTCATCATAGACGCTATCCTGGACAAGAATACGGGACGTCGCCGTGCAGATCTGGCCCTGGTTTGACATGATTCCGAGATGTGACCATTTAACGGCCTGGTCCATGTCTGCGTCGTCGAAAACGATGAGAGGAGACTTTCCTCCCGTCTCAAGCGTAATGTTCTTGAGGCTCTTGGCAGCACTGGCCATGATGTGGGAGGCAGTAGCGGTAGAACCTGTAAAAGCAATCTTGTCCACCAGAGGATGCTCAACGAGGGCGGCTCCGGTGTCCTTTCCTAGACCGTTGACAATGTTGACGACACCAGGAGGGAAACCGGCCTTCTTGATAAGCTCAGCAAAGACCAGAATACTCAAGGGTGTCTGTTCAGCAGCCTTGAGAACAACGGTGTTGCCACAGGCCAAAGCAGGGCCCAGCTTCCAGGTCGCCATGGACAAGGGATAGTTCCTGCAAGGTTTAGAAAGGAGAGTTTTAGATAGGACTTGGGCACATACCAAGGGATGATCTGGGCGACAACGCCGATGGGTTGTCGGATTGTGTAGGCAAACTTTTGAGGCGTGGTGTTGATGGTTTGGCCAAAAGTCTTGTCGGCCCAACCGGAATAGTATCTGATGACACCAATAGCTTCTACAAGGTCGGTCTCCAAAGCCTCGTGATACGTTTTGCCTAGCTGGTTAGTCCTATAGAAAATCAAAATCAGGCGAAACTCTTACCATTGTCCCACTGTGAAACGTTAGTAGATGATGCATCGGCAGAGGTTGGAATTCGAAACTTACAGCGTCGATAGTAGCAAGGAGCTCTTTTTTCTCTTCAATCAGATCGGCCAGCTTGGCCATGAGCTGCCCTCTATCGGATGCAGGAAGCTTCTTCCATGAATCAGCGTTGAGAGCAGCCTTTGCGGCTTTGACGGCTTTGTCGATGTCATCCGCATCAGCAGCCTGAACTGTTGCAATATCTTTCTCGGTGCTGGATATTGTGAGCCACCTGCCATATTGTGTTACATGAAAGAATAACATACGCTGGATCAATCGATGTGATGGTTTTACCGCTAGATGAGCCCACGAACTCATTGTTGATGAACAGGCCAGTGGGCTGCGACCACTTTACACCGTTAGGAGCCTCTAGATCGACTGAAGGGGGAGACATTTTTGAGCAATAAAGTGTAGATGTTTGATCAAAGAAAAGACTCCAGGTGAAACGGAGTCGAGCCTTATATCAGGGGTATGATGACCGCCGACTTGTGGATTGTTGTAATGAGGAGCTGAGGTCCTGTTCAGCAGGGTCTGAAATTGCAGTTGATTGCCTTGATTTGTTCTAGCAGGTTTACGCAGATAACGACCCTCACCAATGAAGAAGGGGAGCGCACTTCGGCTCAATGCGGGACATGACAAGACGTGCGGGGTTAGTGAAGTCCGGGAAAGCTTTCCTCTCTCGACGATGGAGGGGTAAAGAAGCAGAGAAGGGAGGTCATCCACAGGGAAGAGGAGAGAGGAGAGAGGAGAGAGGAGAGGGAGACCAACGAGAAGGCAACATTGAGTGATGATGAAGATCCACTGGAGGTGTCATTGGGTAACGAAGGACCCGAGATCGTCCAGAGGCGGAGTCAATGGGTGAAGATGTTGTCTGATGGACTGACAGTGACTCAACGACCGAAATCTGTGTGTCGTTGAAAGGCGTACGCCTACACAATGCGGATAATAGGTAAAAATATGAGCGTGTAAAGAATTGGGATTCTTGCAGTCTTGTTCTATAATAAATCCCTAAATCTTTGACCCCTTCTTATTTTCAATCTCTTCAGCAACAGCTCTTGGAATCTCAGCATCCAGCCCCTCCTCTGTAGCTTTCCATCCCAGCACTTCAGGCCCACGGCGGGACTTGCTTCGCGCGTTTGTGCCAAAGAATACTGACCCGGCGGGAAGAGTCTTGTCAGCGTCTGCCTTGTCGAGTTCTTCGACTTTTGTTGTTGAGATGGCGCCTTGGTCTTTGGCTGCTGAGGCGACCCTGTCTGAGATTTCGGCCCAGTTCTATGATGAATCAGTATGAGTAAGGGACAGCAGAGAATCTGGAGCAGGGGACGTACAATTTCTTTTCCGATACCGGGGAGGTATAGACCGTCCACTCCCCAGATCTTATCGTCGTCTTTGCCCTCCACACCAGCCACGGCCAACAGAGTGAAGAGTCTGGCCAGATCCTTGACGTGGACATTTCCCCAGCGACTCAATCCTTTACCCACTCTGACAGTATGGCCCTTCTCTAGCGCCACCTTTGCCAGAGCTGGGATCTGGACGCTAACCTGGTGAACAGGACCATCTCCTCGACCATAGATGATGGGCGGTAGCACGTTGGCCGTCTTGATGTGAGATTTGTCCTCGGCCACGTCGAGTAGATAGTTATCCACGACACGAGAATCAAATTTGCGGAATAGAGCACGGAGATCATCGAGACCGTCGAGATCATCCCAGACTTGGTCGGAAGGGCTACCGGGTATAAAGTCTTTGGAGGCAATTTCCTCAGCTCCCAGAGCACTGGCGCCAGAGATTTGAACCCAATAAGCTAGATTGGATTAAACTACAGGTTTCATGAGACCGACGGTGAGACTTGAAACATACCTGTGTCCTTTCGCTTCTTGAGGCCTTCATGAATCGCCTTGACACCTCCAATATGCTTATTTGAGGCCAAGTCTGGCACGTTAGTAAGGTGGCCCAACAAGTATAACCAGACATGGTTACTTACTCAACACAACTGTGGCTTTGGAAGCTTCCTCAGCGATGAGATCGGAGTCGTCGAGGCTACCCTTGACAACTCGCAGATTTGGAAACTTCTCTGAGAGAGTCTTTGCATCATTGGGATCACGGACGAGAGCGGCAATTTCATAGTCAGGGTGATCCCGTGTGAGGTCAACAAGGACTTCACCACCAACGTAACCAGTCGCGCCAGTACTAATCAGAGTCAGTCATTGATTAATGGAATGTTTCAGTGGTGTACTTTACAGAAAGATAGAAGGCATTGTTAACAGCAAATGTTACGTTGAGAGGGTGCCCAATGGGAATGAATCGAGAGACTTGAATGCTCAGACTGGGTGGTTGCACAGTCTGTCGAATATTTATCGTCAAGACTTGCCTTGTCTAATTGTCTAATTCTCGTGTTCCCTTGCACCTTGCTGCCCTTTTCAAGTCCGAGCTATGGCGACAAGTGCGGAGAATGATGCGCCAACCAAACAGACTACGCAAAAACACCCCATGGAAGGATGACAAAGGCTTGCTCTCACACATTCTGTCTTTCCATTGACCAATCAGATTCGCTGTCCCCCATATTTCAACTGGATTGCTTAGAAATAAAGAGCCAACATCGCGGAAACTTGCCATTTTAGCGTCCATTGCCTAGTGAAAATACAAGGAAAGGAATCACGATGCTTGGTTGCTGATGTAAGTAACCTTCCTGAAAGATGTCTCGGGATTTGCAATCATTGCGACCATTTGCCTTGTTGGCTGGTTCTAGAAGATTGGTGTTGCAGACTATATTCAACTGGTTACATCACCAGTCCGATACTGAGGCATTCGGGGTAAGATACAGGCTTGTCCCGAAGTCGATGATCATGGTACCGATTAAAGATAAACCCGGAGTTAGATGGTATTGTAAATCCATGTCCTAGACTATCATGTTTTTGCGATGCTTCTACTACACGCAAATCATCCCTCTAGAACGCTTATTTGCTATGCTATGCCAGAACCATTACGTCAACACATTTGAAAAGGCTGTTCCGATAGATACGATGATTGGCATCATTTCTTAGACAAAGATACTGCATCCGAGCAATCTCGTTATACAATCGGCAGTGATGGCCGTTGAGGTTGGGGCAGCGTGTGAGGGCCGGGTCACATCGGCTTAAATTACCAATCACCAAACAAGTCATCGGAAGCCCAGCCGGCCTTTAGATTGGTATCCGAGCAATAATGACAAAACATTGCTCAAAAACATTAGTCTGTCGGTAACTGAGTAGATGGAAGACTCAAAAACAGACGGCGTCGAAGGGATTCCAGGTGAATGCATGAGATGGAGACTTGTACCGATCAGTAAGTAGAGGAAAACGACAATTAAAATCAAATGATAGACACGGCCATACACAGATCAAGGTATCTATCTATATGTCTCTTTAACTGTCATTTTGGAAGTCTGTCTCCTGAAGTGAAACGAATTCTCTAATTCATAAATCATCCCATCATGTATTTTCTTTGATAGACCACGTCTAAACATCATGCAGACCACATCCCAAGTGCCGCAGACCTAGAGCCTCCAGCTCCTCCATCTTGCCAAAATCAGGCTTAACCTCCCGAGCCTGAAGACTCCTGAGGGCCTTGTCACCGACCTTGATCTTGGGGATGAGCTTGGGACCGTTCTTGTCAAGCTGAGCGAGAACGTTGGCAGCAGCCTATTGCACATTGGTTAGATAAAAGCATGCTCAGAATCTGGAGTAAGTGACATACCTTGGCGTTGATGTAAAGGGTCTTGGAGTCAGGGTTGGAGATGGTATCGCAGGCCTGGTGGTAGCAGGGATCCTGTTCAACGCCGGTACCAGTGTGGAGGAAACCAAAAGGCTTGTTGAGGTTCTGCCAGAAAGAAGCATAGTCACTTCCGTTGGTCAGAACAGCAGGCGTAACCTCAATACCCTGCTTGGTGAAAAATTCAACAAAGAGTCTCTCGATAACCTCGGAGCCAGGGGGGGCCTTTGAGCCGTGGGTGCTTCCGTCAGTGTCGGCGACGCCAAAGTAGCCCTTGGCGACCATGTCGAAGTTGAGGTAGACGAGAAGGTCGTTGGCGTCCTTGGTGCTGAGATTGGAAGTGTAGAACTTGCTGCCGAGGAGACCGTTCTCTTCGGCACCCCACCAGGCGAAGCGGATCTTGTTCTTGGTCTTGAACTTGGAGAGGGCAAGGAAAACCTCGAGAATCAAGCTTGATCCAGAGCCTATATTTGTTTAGCCTAGCTGTCAAATGTTTCGTGACTGAGACTTACCATCGTCGTTGATACCGGCACCAGCTTGGACACTGTCGAGATGGGCACCGAGCTATCTGTGTTAGTCTGACAGAAGAGATCAAAGCATGCGTGGGACATACCATGATGACATTGCGAGGATCGCCACCCTCAGTCTCGACAAAAACATTCTGAGTAATTCTCTCCTCGATGGTCTGACTCTGCTGAAAGTGCGCAGTAATGGTCTCACCAGCCTCAATTCTCTCCTTGAGCTTGACGCCATCAGCAAGGTTGATGAATCCAGCAGGAACATGTCTCTCGGGGTCAGGCTGGCTGAGTGAACCAGCCGTGACGTTGGTAGTCAAGTCGTGGTAGATGATGACGGCAGCAGCGCCAGCAGAAGCAGCAGGGATGACTCTTCCTGCAAGAGTACCACCAGTAGGGCAACGGAAACGCTGAACAAGAACAATCTTGCCCTCGACGTCAAGGTCGTTGTAAGAGGCAGCGTCACAACCAGCAGCGCCCTCAGGACCGAGGACAAGTTCGGCAGTGATGCCCTCTGTAGAAGTGGATGGTGAGTAGGTGAGACCGTAGGCGTAGATGGGCTGGTCGTCGACGGTAAACTCGATGGAGTCGACATAGGCAAACAAGGCGGGGAAGTCTTGTTTCCATGCTTTAGCTCCCTTGACTTTGGAAACCTTTTTGTAGATATAGTCGACCGAGGCCTTGTAGCCGGGGAGACCAAAGGCTCTGTTGCCGCCGTTCTTGGTGGCGATCTTGTCCAAATCCTTGAGATTGTTGAAGAGGCTGATCGCATGTTAATACAAACATCATGTTATGTGTCGATGGACTTTTTCTTCTTACCTCTTCTCCTTGATCCTGGATTCAAGCTTCTTAGCATCCAACTTGGATTTACCAGCTTCAGCCAGGCCGACGGCCATGGATAGAGCCACTGTTACAGCATTGAGAAGCTTCATGATGATCCTGATACAAGCTACAGCGTATCGAGAATGAAGACGAAACAAGAGAAACAAGAGCCGCATCCAAGGGCAGACCTCTATTTATATGTCATGAGAACCCAACCATGTCGAGTGGCCAACAAGTACTTTTGCGTCACGCAGTTGGTCAGTTACAAGCAAAGAATCCCGGACATTATTCAAGCTTATTCATTAGCGGTGTTGAGTCGTAGTGGTTCGGTAAATGTACCCATTCGGAGGGGCTGTAGCGTTGCGTTATCATAGGGATGATCAGAGGCTGGATATGGAAGGTCGTATATTTCTTGGTGAGGGGGATTGTTTATATGCTTGTCATGCTGGGGCAATCTGGGGCTTGAAAAGGAAGAATGACCGGCGGTGCGGGGGGTTATTGACAAGCTGTGACTGTCAACTTGACCTGTTGTATTGAGGATATCAGCTTATTTTGTTTGATTTGATTACTGTTCGATCAATCTACTCCAGGCTTCTCTCGAATGAATCGAGTAAACCACAGCAAGACACAGCAAGACATAACGCATTGGGCATCTACAGTACCATGGCTCGATGTCTAAATCACCTCCCATTCTCGACATCTCTCGATTCCGTCATTTGCGAATCGGGCAGGTCAATAATTAGACTGAACCCTTGGCTGCTTGGCCCCATTCGCAAGACCCGGCACAAGTTCACGAATCAATGTAACCTCAACTGCCACTAATAATTCCTGCCCAGGCACAAAAGTTCCATGGGTGGTTCTAGTTTTTTTTTCTTAGCTTTTTCCTCTACAGTGATCATCCCAGCCTTTGCATTCGCTCTTGTACGATTCTTCCATCTCGTCATGGGACGATCTTGCTGCTTATCGGTGTTAAGGTATCTTGGGACTGCCTGATTTTGCCTAGCCTGGGCGATTGTAGTAGATTTGGTCGGTGAAGTATCGTCTGGAGGAGGGGGCAGGGGTTTGTGACCGATACAGGACAGTATGGTATGAGGGGATTGCTGCACATGACCTTGGAAGCCGTTCTCACTACAAGGTGATCACTATGGAATCAAGCAATTCGTTCAGATTGTATCACGTAGATTGATTTGATTTCTATGAAGTTCCTTGCATTTGTATGCCGGCCGCCTATTCCATCTTCTAAATTGTAGACAGAACATACTTGAGACCTTCCCACTGCTCCCTAACGTTCGGCAGAATGTACTGAGGAGCAAGGACAAATCCACTGGCAGAGTTGCTAGGTCCAGGTCGAAGCTCAATAGTCCACGAGTACTCGGCACCAGCCTGTCCGGCATGGAAATCAGGGGCAGATCCGGTGCTGGCGTACAGAGTAGAGCAGCTGGGTCCATACGTGTAGCGAGTGCTGCCAGTCTGGAAGATCCTGTTGGCGAGACCAGCCGCAACGGTCATCTGGGCGTTGTGGTTGGTGGCGGTGAGACCGCACTGGTAGCCGTAGGGAAGAAGGATGTACTGGCCGAAGCTGTGGTAGTCGATGAACAGCTTGATACCGTTGGACTGAGCGAGCTGGTTGGACAAGGTCTGGAGAGCGGTGATCTCGGGGGTGTCACCAGCAGCACGGCCCTTGAAGGTCTCGGAGCAAGGGTCGGTAGAGGCACCGCCGGGGGTGGACCACTTGAAGGGCCAGTTTCGGTTACCGTCTGTTCCTACACATGAGGTGCCGCTGCGGGGCTGACGGTTCTTTCGCCAGAGACGATCATTGCTCTGGGTGTAAGCAAAGCCTAGCCGGAGTCAGCATTTCTGTCACCTGTAGCGGTTTGCAGATGGAGGACTTACCGTCAGGGTTGACGAAAGGAATAAAGTAGAAGTCGTACTTGTCAACAAGAGCTGTGACTGTGGCATCTCCGGTGAGGTGGCCATTGATGAGTTGCCAAGCAAGGTACTCCACGGTCTAGCCATTGTTAGCTGCCATACCACCCTACTAACGAGATCGAAATTACTGACAGGAGCTGAAATCCATTCACGAGCGTGAACAGTGCCGTGGAAGTAGATAGCAGGCTTCTTGCTCTTGCCACCTTTACCCCAGAAGTGAATACCGTAGATATCACGGCCCTGGTACGATTTTCCAGCCGTGATGATCTCAGAGTTGCTGGGGAAAGCTGCCACCAAGTCATTGAAGAACTTGCGGTGGTCAGCATAGGCGTGGTACGAGTTAAACCACGACAGAGCCGGGAGAGCAGATGCCTGACGGGCAGTCAGGGCAGATTGCTCAGCTGTGATCTCGTTAGATGGTTCAAGAGCTTGATTGCCGGGAGCTGGCTGGACTCACTTCCAGGGTATTCGTCAAATACAGCCTCCTCGGCGAAGTCCGCGCCAAGATCTTCACTGAGAACAGTAGTCTCCAAGTTCAAGGCCTCAAAAGCCGAGAGACTATCGGGAGCCACGGCAATGTCAAAGGTCTCGCCGTGACCCTCTCCACAGCCTAGAGAGCGGAAGTCAATGGAGGAGAGCTTCTCCTTGAGAGCATCGACATCATCGTGTGTCGCAACGCTAAAAGCCTTGTATCCGTCATAGGATACACGCTCAGCGGTAGCTGGCAAGAGAAGCGAGAGGAAAGGAAGAAGGGAAGCGTGGAACTTCATGGTGACGAGGGTTATCTGAAGATAGCCTAGAGGAGATCTTGTGGACTATAATACGGGAGGAGTGATAGTGGTTTATATACTATTTCTAGACAGACTATATTCAAATGCTGCGATATTGAATCCGGCAGGTAGATGTAGTGATCGACCGAGTACGCATGAATATCGACCAACCCAGACCATTTCGCCATCTCTGGTCCTGATCGACCAATTCGCGATTCGCTTACAAGGTGACATTGTAAACGCCGTGGCTTTCGGGATGCATTGCGAGATAGTGCAGGTGGATATACAGATTGGGCAGGTCTGAGGCGAGAATCGGCAGACGGTCTCGATGTAGATAGATGATCAGACAATGCGAGAGCTATGTGTAGGTCCAATTTGGCAGTGTGTTCCTGTCTCCGGTTGTCTCTGTTTGCTCCGTGATACATACAGTATACAGTACATACTAGAGCCAGGCCATTGAGACGCCTCTAGTATCTTTTCATTCTTAGCTCGAGGCCCTCCACCATTTTGTTTTTTTTTACTCACCTTCCTAACAGGGCTTCACCCCCGCGCGTAGTATTGCATGAGCCAAGAAGGCCGGGAACATTTAGACTAGATTACCAGCTTGGATGGTCTTTTGACTATGATTATCAATCTTGTACTGTAGCGGGGGAGGCTGTCAACTGCCGAAACAGGATCAGATCAATGCAGGTGTATTCTTTGAGGGTGTTGATTTCGGTTGCAGCCGAGGATGTTTTTTGTTTGCAGGAGACAGAGGCTGGGAGAGATGTGATAGATTGGTTGAAGTTGCGTGATTGAGTCTAGACCGTCGCTTTTGATAGCATCGCAAGATACTTTGCTCTTTTCAACAATAACTCTCACTTCTTATAATGACCTCTTTTATTCTTATCGCAGAGAGCCATGAGTAAAATCAGTGCGTAGTAATGTACTCTATAAACTACTATTGCCCTGCATATAATCGATGCTGGAAGGAATAATTGGCGACATGATGGGAATATAGATAATGACTCCGATTATTATTTGGTACTATTATTGAACTCGACAAGTGGTGATACTGTTACATACTCTTCTTCAAACGCTGCAATATCAAAGAACAGCCAGGAACCAACACTGAAGTAGCTACAATTCAATTTCAACTTGATCAACGACCGATATAAAAGGACGCGATTACGTTGATCATGAAGAAGAAGAAAAAAACAATGTCGATACTATTCCTGGTCAATTTTCACGATCATGTCTGATTATCCATCTTTCGTCATGGATAACATCAAGCCAAGTACCATCGAAAAAGTAGCTCACAACGGATATGGTGGGTGACTATGACCGAGTCCACAAGAATTTGGCAACATTATTCATGCTGTCCATACAAGGTCGTCAAGTGCTGCGTGAATCGCTGCATTAATCTTGATCATTCAAGACCTCTGAGCCTCTGCTTCGATGATCCCTAGTACTCAATATCCTGTCGTCATAGGATGCCTGACCCTAAAGCTCCCAGCTTGAAGAATCGCGATGCTCCTCCATGCGGTTTATACCAAAGGATAAATTTCCAGAATTTCAACTGTGGCCTGGTTTCCTCTGTTCAATACATGTGAATCTTGCCCCAAGAAGATCAGACAAGAGATATAACAGCAGAAGACTCTAACGAGCTATAAAAGCTGGCAACAACAAAATTCACCCAGAACAGATGGCTCTATGCTTCATCAAACGCTGGCCTCTCACATACCCATCATACGAACCGGCAGGCTTTCTATCGACCATGTTGCTACTTCTAACATCGTCTTCTACCGCACCGTCGGTGCAGATCTAGGTCTTCCTGATCCTAAGTTCCAGAAACGGCTCGCAAGACAGGGCATCGACCCCGAGACACAACCAGTTGAGGCTGCAGGGATGTGGATCGACTCGATCTGGCACGGTCGCGCATGGTCCCGGGATAAGGGTGGCGGAAACCCCTTCTTGATCAAAGGGATCCAATAGATGGATGACGTTGAGAAAGTAGCTGAGCCGGGCTTTGAGGGTATTGTTGTTAGTAATCACGCCGGCAGACAAGTTGATCGAGCTATAGCCAGTCTTGACGTGCTTCGAACGTATCATAGAAAAGTCAGCGATCAGCTGGCGGTCACATACGACGGAGGAATTTGTGGTGCGGCTGACATTGTCAAGGCTCTTGTGCTGGGAGCCAAGTTCGTCTTCGTCGGCAGGCTCTGGATCTGCGGATTGAGTATCATATTGGGGAACATGGCGTGCGACATGTGCTAGAGAGTCTTTTGGCGAATTCGGATATCCTTATGAATGTTGCGGGAATTGGCAGGATTTCGGATATTGACAAGAGTCTGTTGGAATCGTTGCCGGCGGTTTATTCGTTCCCGTACAAGAGCAGACTGTAGCTGTCGGTTACTGTACCCAAATAGACAGTCACAGATGAGAATAGGCCAATAAGAATACTGTAATCTGCACGCTCATGATCAAACTGGGCAGCAGTTCAATCACAATCTCGGACAGCATAACATGATGGCCAGGTCTCGATCGAAGGATCAGGCAAACCAGTGCCAGTCTTATCCTATGAATCAACCATAAAACTCATTGCGGGGTAACTATGCCGACGATCCGTCGTCTGGATCACCGCTATTTCTCAGCTCCTGTTGAGTGAATCAGCCTTGCGTCCTTGTCTGATCCATGGTCGTTACCGTTTTGGGCTTCCATTGCGATGATGGTTGTGAGGCTTGGCAGGGGTATCCAAGTTTATCGGGCATTAATGTCGAGGCTAAGAGTGATGTTGAGCGCAGGACTAGAGTTGATTTCGATCAAAGTTGGCGAGAATGCCGACGAGGTTGATGGTCTCTTGCAGTTTTTATTCCAGGGTCAGTGACATGCGATTGCATGAACAAGGGGGTGACTGAGGGTATAAAAGGGCATGCGATGCCTCAATGGAAGGACTGAAAGTACCGAATTCATCATCATCAATAATCCTGATCCCCTCAACAATCAAAATGCACCTCAGCCTTCCTCTCATTCTTCTTGTCCCCCTTGCTCTGGCCGGCCCAGCCCAGCTTTCAGCAGAGGGTCTACCTGACCTTGCATCCGTCAGCGAAGAAGGCTACGAGTTCCCTTCTGATGGGGAACTCCATCTCGCTGCCAGAGCTGTCTGTCCCGCCAAGTTTCCTCGAAAGTGCTCCATCGGTAAATTCTGCTGCCGCACCAAAAAGTGCTGTAAGAAGGAGTGCTGCAAGAATACTGCCAAGTATTGCAGCAAGGGTCGATGCTATAAGTAAATGTTAGGCTGAGTACGAAAGATGTGTGAGTAGAGAATTCAGGGCGAGTTTCGAAATAAAATACTAACAGGAGGTTCTCATAGACTCCTTCTGTGAAGACGAAGACAATGCCTTGATTGTCTGATACTATTAGTTAAATCATATCATGAATTTGAAGAATGAAGGCGGTCTTGGGAATGGGAACAAGGGCAATACACCACGAGAAATAAAGAAGACATATGAGCATATGCTGTAATCAACAATCACGCCCATTTTAGTGGCTATGAAATGACAAATTATGTGATTCTGCTACGGTTACCTGTTTTCGATCCCTGAGAAGGGCTGTCTGCTCTGACTAATCATGACAGGGCCATGTAAATCCCTTCCCGCTCAACATTCCCAACATCGTTTCATTCTAACCACCTGATATTGCCGCATCCATGGGCCAATCAATCGGCACTCTTCTACCCTTGCAAGTCCGGCTTTGGATTGGAAAATTGCTCTTCCACCCTCTTGGCCTATCTACAACGAGAGTCAGCTGGCATCGAGTCATCAAGGGACCATGTCGACCCCCGGAGGTGGAGGCGATGCAATACGTTGCAGCGCATACCTCAGTCCCGGTTCCGAGGATCTACGCTATTCATACGGAAGAAGAAGGTTATATCTACATCGAGATGAAGTATATCAGGGGTCAATGCCTGGATAGCGCCTGGGGCAGCCTTTCGACAGAGCAGAAAGACGCCATCTTTGCCGACCTCAAACAATATCTTACTTGTCTCCGCGAGCTTCCACCCCCAACGCAGGATATAGTCTCATCGGCGCTCCTAAATCCTGCTTATGACTGCCGCATTGGCTTTCGATTCTTCGGCCCCATGAGCCAGAAAGAGTTCATATCATTGACACGTGGGCATTTGCGTATGGAAGACGTTGAACCGTTCCTTGGCCAGGAGGTGGCTCAAGTGCACACCAAACAATACCAGACTTGCTTTACTCATGCAGATCTGGCCCCGAGAAATATCATGGTTAGAAATGGGCGCATCGCTGCTATCATTGATTGGGCATTTGCGGGATGGTACCCGGAATACTGGGAGTTTACCAAGGCGCATTATAATTCTTTTCGGGATGAAGATTGGGAAAAGTATCTTCGTATTGTTCTTCCTTGTTACGAGACGGAGCTTATAGCAGAAAGGACCTTATGGCGCAGGCTGCCAGAACCAGGCTCACGGGTTGTCTCATACCGCGACGGAGTTAGCTACGAACGCCCAGGATCAGACCCGTCGGAAGCATGGTTGAAGGAAAGGACAGATCGTCAGGCAAAAGACCTGTGGTCTCTGGCCCTATTACGAGAGTGAATTATTCACGAATGGAATTGACACATGTATCATTACGTTATAGTAATGATTTCGACCCCGATGTAATGCTAGATATCCCCATCGTTTAACAGGCGCCAGGCATGACATGGATTTTCTTAAACTTGATTTTGTGCACAAGGTGAAACATGCTCTGCTCTCCTTCTGATGTGTCATTATCGGGTTGGCAACTGTCTTAAGACGACCCATTTGTGTGTCTGCAGTAATTATGTAAATGTGAGAGGGCTTGTTAACCTATCGCCGAAAACGATCAGGACACTGTCTAGAAGTACGCAGCGAAACGCTTCATTTGTTCACTCGTGGGGAATTGACAAATCTCGAAGCGTGGGCTCTCAAATACCCAATATATCTCGTCTATCGCCCTAGTACGGCCGCATGTCCCTGGTTCTCATTTTGACCCGTAGCATGGAGTAGAGATGAGCAGCAGCAAATCCGAATTTAGTTTTGCTTTTAATTGCCTTTACATCAAGTGACACATTACAAGAATAACTGTATGGAATTGCTCTTTCTCTGTTTATTTTCCTCTTCCCTGTGTTTTTTCCCCGTACCATTGTGCTCAACCATGCACTTCCCTTGCTATTTACATCCACGATGCCAATAAGATTTGACGTTTACGCGCGCGCGCTTGGACAAGAGCCAATCAAAGCAAATATGAGAAATTTGGCACCGCATTCTCCAGTGTGGGCGTTTAACGTTCTCGTACGAAGCCAGTTTACGTACTGAGCAGCGGTTAACCTGAACAGCGGATCCGATTACACGTCTTGAACATGACATCTCATAGTCGCAAGACCAACCTTGAATCATTCCCTACCCCTTCTTTCCAAGCTTAGCCTCAGCATCGCCAGTTGCCTCGATACCCTGACCCTTCTTTGGATCTCTCTGTTCCACCACACTACCAATAGCCGGCAACTTGAACTTCAAAACTCCTGCTTTCGGTCTGTGTCCTCAGTTAGCCCATGGTCCGTGTCACACAAAAGCGTCTACTCACGCTTTATACTGGGCAGTGATCAAGAGGTCTCCATTCCTGTTGAACACGGGATCTCTCAGGTTGAATTCTCCGGCAGCGGGATGCGTGAACTTTCCAGTCGCGCTGAGCGAGTCGTTGATGGCTTGACAAATGGAATCCTTCTCCTTTAACTTGGCAGCGATGTTGGACTTCAAAGTGTCGACAAAGGCACGACCTGAGGTACGATCGTTTCCGAAACCATTCTCTTCGACACGTTCGAACGGGAAGGCCTTTTGGTTGGCAAACGTGGTCTTCATGCCGTCGGCGTCGCTTGATGAAACCACGATATCGACCTGCCAGAAAGCACCCACATTGATACTTGCCATGTCAGCCTGGCCTTTAATCATTAACGTTCTTGTCAACTTACAGTCCCCAATATTCCAGATTGTCTTCGAAGAGACGAGTATAGTAACCACTGTAGGAAACAGCAGCCTCGGTGTAGCCTCGAATCTTGATACGTCCCTCACCAGGAACGGGGATCACATCCACAGCGCTATAGCCTATTTGTATCAAGAACACGTCAGTCCATGTTCCCTAGTATGTGATAAGAGTTCTTACTTATGTTTTGGCCATTAAAGTTGTCAGTCCAGTTAACAATGTCATGCGGGAAGTGCCAATCATCGTTGTCTTCCTTACGTCCAGTGTCGCTGGTCTGCGACCACGACCATGACACGCCGTCTGTCTGCAAAACCGGGTCAAATCCTTGGTTTACCGCTTGTTTATAAAAGTTACGCGATGATATGGCCATAAGCTTTGCTCCCTACTTGCTGGTTAATGACTGTTCATTTGCACGTTGGTTTGCACTGACGTTAGGATTCTCTCTAAAAGCAAAGTAGTTATCCGTATACTCGGGATACGACGGGTGATGACCCAGGACGGACGAGTAAGCCCAGTGGAATCGTCGCTGGCCTGCTGGTCCGGTTCGATCCAAGTCCACTATTGATGTATTAGTGTCTGCAATCAAGGCATATATCCTCGCTCCTTGTGTGAAATTGCTCATGCACTTACTTGACTGGGCCACAATCTGCATATCGTCGTTGTACTGACGAAGCATTGGCAGGACAAATTTATCCAAGAACAAACCTCTTCTGATGATAGCAGTACCGTCAACACGCTTCTCCTTGTCAGGATTGATGGTGGTGAAATTACCACTCCAGGCAAGAGTGCGTTCACCCTGAACCTTGCGGTTCTCAGTCATGTTACAGTACACAACAGAGTTCCTTGCGGCATCGCCAGTCCAGCCAAGCTTGGGGTCAGCAGTTGGATCGGACTTGTATGCGTATGTCTGCATGTTGACCCAAGTCGGCACTAGTATGTTAGCTACTTTGTAGTTGTCTACCTTGGTTGGGTCCATAGCTAGACCATAGCCGAGAGTGGTGCTTCCGGCGTCCTTGTTCGAGGTGAGCCCTAAATTCCAGGCCGTCAGTGGAAGGCAATTAGAAGAGAAAGGAAGGTTGAGTCTCGAAGGACAACTTACATTGCTGCAGAAGATAGGCAAAAGCGGTGTTCTGGGCCGGGGTCAGTGTCGGCGTGACTATCTCTGACTGAGGTAGAGAGCTGATATCGGCAGCTGAACAGGTTTCAGTCATCTTATATATGAGCAGTCTATACATCTGGTCATCTTTACATACAAGCAAAGTCCAGAAACAGGCGCTGGATAGAAAAGTCACCGGCCTGTTTACCGAACCTATCAATGGTCTCGTTCAAAGTGGCCAACTTGGCTTTGTATTCGGCAATTTGTTCAGGTGAATTGTTGCCTTTGTATGATTAGTGACATTATAAATCATGGGGCGGAGATTAACAGACTGTCTTGGAGTTTGGTTTGATAACGAAGTACTTCAGCATGTAGATCCTCGAGAGCTGTGGGCGTGTTAGCATCGACTGTTCTCATAGGAGGGTACCACTTACCAATGTCAACCTTGAAGGCAATCTTAAAACCTTTAATCAGTTTCTTTTCTGTCTTCTTGATCTCCTTGTTGAACAGCTTGGCCTCTCCGTCCGAGAATGTCAATCGGAACAGGACAGAACCACGACCAGCACCACTGGCGATGACTTGAATGTCAGGATATTCGATGCTTCCTGTGATGGAACCAGAGATGCCAAAGTCCTCTCCATTGACTTCGATCTCTGACATTTTGTCCCCGTCAATGTCCCAGAGACTGGCCAGTGCAGAGTTGATGCTGTCTTGGGAGATGGCCAGCAACAGGTCATATTGACCGGTGCTGGTTGAGGTAATGCGAGTGTCAGCCATGATGGTTGTAATGGATAAGGAAGAATGAGAAGAGTGATGTGATTGAAGTTTTTCTTGTAGCAGTCGCAGTACGAGGAGATCCTAGCTTAAAACTATTTCCTACAACTGATTGTCGTCCTGTTTCATTTATGTTGCCTGCGTTGCGAGAGACTGGAGTACAAGATTCTGTCTCAATATCCTGCTTACACAGTCTAATTAAAAACTAACCTTTGGCCATTTTCTGGCCTCTGAAAAGGATTGCAACCCCCTAGGTTAGCAAACACACTCTGACTTACTCCATTGTGGTAAGCAAGAATGGTAAGAATAAGGGTATGATTGTTGGGAATGCCTTCAGCTCCGCTTTCTACGCCACAATCATGATCTCGGTTTACGTCTGCAACGAGACTCTCGTGACTGGATCTTGACGGCTTACACTGTAGGGTCTGGACCAGCTGTTCGATCTGTGGCTGGCGGAACCATCCTCCTGGATAGAGAGAGGGATAGGAACTAGCGATTTGCTGCATATGTTCCTTGGTCATAGAGCTCATGCATTAAGTGTCTGCAACCTTAACCCATCTGTTGTGTCGTATCGATGCTTATTCTGCTTACTATGCGTAATGCAGCCACCAGGACCAGGATGGACAAGGCTGTAATTGGCGGAGATGCTACAAGATGACAACAATTAAACTAGATCGACTGTCACTCAACATTACTGTGAGACACATCTATCTTATCTGATTAGATGGGAGAGGATTGCATCAAAAGTGGTTGGGTCGTTCGAATCTCTCGTAAGCACTGAACTCGCGAAGCCATCACTGATGGGGTTTCATTCTTGATTGCCCTCTGATCATACATACATATTGCAACCCCCTCAACTTGGTAGAATAGATAACCTCTAAGAAGCTTGGTGTATGAGAAGAAATTATTGTGGTATAATATAGCATTGGGTGGTGGTCATCATCTATAGTTGTAACACTAGTTGTAAGATTGACAACAGATATTCAGCTTGCAACCAGCATACGGTGCTAATACGAAAATACAACCGCCACGACATCCTCCAGTCTTCATCTGTCGTGCATTGCCAAGTATTCCACCCCAGAATATCGTATCTCGTATTGAACCTCCACGTTCATGCTGACATGCGTGCTATACGTGGTCTGGTGTTGTTTTCCCATTGTGAGTCTGGTGGCTACAACGTAAGCGTTGTTTTGGTTGCACATTAGCATCATCGTGAACTCAACTATTGATTGTATCAGCCTGTCAGAGTTGCAATATGACAACATAGGCGTGGCCGCTAGGACAATCTATCATGTGCTTTGTCCTCGTCGAGCTGCTGAACATATATGCTGTCTCCTATCGCGGCTTTCTCATCCATTCGCAAACTTACTCACCAAAATCCCATCATACCTTCTTGTATCAAGCTCAATTCCATCGTACATCTCAAGTCACAATGTCTCCATCTGCCGTCATTTCCTCTGACGCAGAGTTGATGTGGAATGTCCTTCCTGCTATCGCTCTTCCTTCCCATTCCAAGTTCCTGACTGCTCGTGATAGGAATGGAAAGCCTATGGTCTTTGGCATCGGCTCAGACTCTATCCTTCGTGTTGGTCAAGAAAGCCCTAAAGATGGTCTCCGCCGTCTCATCGATCTGCAAGGCAAGATCAGCATCCCTACAGATGCATTGATTGACGGATTTGATCTCTACCAAGATGGAGATGACATTATCTACCTATCTGTGGCATATCATACCCCGATTGAGGCTCGACTTATCGCAGTGAAACCATTTAGCCCTGCTGATGTGGATTTAACGGATGAAAAGTCACAACTGCCCGTGTATCGAACCCTTCGACTTGATCAGACCAAGGTCAAAGATGTTTTACTGGTAAGTGGCCGAGTGATGAAAAATTGGTGAACGAGTATTGACCTTGTTATAGGGAACCGTTATCGGGTTAGAGGAATTTCCTCCCATCAATCTCAACTACACAGATACATCACGCCAGACAGACAATGTTAAGCATTATGAGGTGGTGAACGACGAGGTGACTAACCAAGGAGACTTGAGCTTGCCTTCCAACGCATCCTCTATCAAAAGCATGGCCATTGGCAAGATCAAGCGCCATACTGGTCTCTTCGTCTTGTTCACCCAAGGCACCAACCACATTTTGATGTTCAGCTCCTGGACTACACAATTTGATAGCACCTTGATCTGTCCTCCAAGTAAGCACCCTCATCCAAGCTGGGTCAGTGACAAGCTGTAGAAGCCCACACTAGTTTTCACTCACATGTGCTGACACAACTCAGATGCTGGGTACCTGGCAACTGTCGTCAACAGCAAAGGAAACACAGACCTCATCGTCGGAGGTGATGGTATCTGGCACTTCAACTCGCAAGACATGCTCTCCCGAGATGCTCAAGGCAAGGCAATCTGTAGAGGTGACGAGTATCTAGGCATCAGTGACATGCACGTTACCGTCACCAATGACCAAGCAAGCATTTGGGCCACGACTGGCGCCAGCGGTGTCTCGTATGTGGAGATAAATGTCTCTGACTTGGACGGCAGCGAACACCCTACCGGCGTCAACGCTGTACCCCCTCCTCCCTAACGGCCAAGGCGGCGGCATCGCAGGGTTTCTCGGTCGCAATGGATCCAACGCCGTGTTTGTCTCTGACAGGCTCAACCGCATGTCGTACTTTGAACAAGCTGCCGACACAAAGATGTGGAAGCAGACACCCTTTTGGTTTCCCAGCTTGGAAAAGACATTGCAAATCCATTGCTACATGACGAGAATAGTTGTTTCTGATGAAAACAATGCGATTCTTCCCAGCAGCTGGGTCAGACTTACAAGCTCAGGAATGGTGAGCGTTGTGGTGAATGGGTTACCTGTTACTCTGGACAGTAACCATACCTCCGTCCAAACTGACGAAGAGGGCGCTATCAGTATTGTTAACCCCACAAACGACATGTCATCGTATCAATTTCAGGTTGTTGAGGTTTGGGACCGAGAGGGCAAGGTTCAAATTCCTCTCGCTAAATCAGCGTCTATTGATCCCATGGCGAAGCTAGATCGCACGTTGAGCGGCATTACGGTCGACCGGTTGTCTACAGCAACTACTGCGGACGGAGAGACGGTTTTTGAAAACAAGAACAAAGATGACCTCGAGACTGCTGTTGCTGCGCTCAAGGAGATTGGCCAGGCCAAGGCTGATCTGGGCAAGGCATCAGTGGCGTCCTTTGTGTCTCCAACCTTGTCACTTAGTGATTCCGCACTTGTTGTTCAGTCAAAGTCCAGCGGATCTGACCTATCGAGTTTTGATGGTGGTATCTTTGGGTCGATCAAAGATGCAGCCTGGGACCTGTGGCACTACCTTGGTAAAGCCTGGGATAAGGTCAAGGCATGGGCCATTGAGACTTACCGTGAGTCTTTGATGCTACCGCTAACATTCATCAACTAACATCTCCTCAGACGATGTCAAAGCATTTGTCATCAAGATTGGCGAACAAGCATATAGGTTCGTCCTCGAGACAGCAACCCAGATTGCAAAGGCTGCTAGCTTCATCTACGAGAAGTATCTGAAGGGCCCCTTTGAGAAATTCGTTAAGTGGATTTCGGACTTTTTTTCCTGGTCAGATATTGTTGATGTGAAGAACAATATCGTTGATTTCGTGAATGCTACGTGAGTCGAACCCCTGATTTGCTTTTCAAAGGAAGACAGAGAGGCTTTTTCTCTATTGTCTTTTCCTTTATCTATTGATCTGTAATGTAGAAACTGACCATGTATTAAAGTCTCGACTATGGCTCTACAAACATCAACTGGGCAGCTGACAAGATCGACTCCAAGTTTGACGGTTGGAAAGCGTTGATCAAGAGCAATCTAGCGCCAGGAAATGTACCTGATCGAGTGTCCAACAAGTCTGCAAGTCCCAGAGACCAAGAAAAGGTCGATAGTACTTCCAAGGACAAGATGAAGGAGGCAGACGTGAAGCAGAATTGGACAAAGTACCAGTTGACTCATGGAGGTGCACTCAGAGGAGCAAGTATTGGTACATCTTCACCCCATGCTATACTTACTAAGACTGAACTAACACTTTTCAGCTGAGACGGCTGGAGGTGTCGTCGTCAAACAATACCAGGACATTTGGGATACGCTCGTCAAGCCCATATTTGAGTCTCTGGAAGACACCGTCAGTAACATCATGCACGACATTTCTCTCCTATTCAAGCAGAACGAAAACATTACCCCCGGCGAGATTCTTCAAAAACTTGGAGTAGACTTTCTTCTCGGCATCATCGACGCTATCAAGACATTGATTGTCGGCCTTTTGAAACGTCTGGCGCTGATTGTGGAAGACTTTAAGCAACTGGTTAACAAGAAGATCAAGGTCCCCATCTTCAGTGATCTGTGGGTGATCGCCAACAAGGTCTTCAATCGAGATGTAGAGCCGCCAACGTTTACCGTCATCGGTTTCATCGGCTTCATCCTGGCGATTCCCTTGACACTTACGTGCAAGATTTTCACTGGGGGCCGCAAACCCCCTGGACTGCCCAAGTTTAATGTCAAGACCCTAAGTGCATTCTTCGATGATTCAGCATCAGAAACTGATAAGTCGTCGTACAATGGATTTGCGGCCATGTTGGAGACAGGTGCTGCGTCGATGCTGGCCGTCGTTGGGCTTGCTAGTACTGTTGGACTTGGGGGCGCATTGGCATCCATCTTTGATTTCCAGCTCCTATTCGGGCTGATTCGAGTTGCGGTATGCTTCCCAACGCGAAGATATCTCCCCTTGTGGGAAGTTCGATGTGCTGTAAGTATTACCGGATCTTATGAATGATATGAGTACTGACATATGCCCAGATATTCGCTGCAGATGCAGCCAATGTCTTCATACTCGCCGTCGCCCGCAAAGTCGACAAGGGAGGACAGGGTGAGAAGGTGCTGGCTGTTATTGAGGGTTCTGTCGCTCTGCTCAACATCGGGTTGCATACAGCCGTTAACGTCGCCGAGTTTGTCGATGATTGGAAGGGTAAAGACGAAGAGCGTACAGCTTACCAGATCTTGATTTCCGTTCTTGGAGGCGTTTCAACCATTGGAAAGAGTGTGGCGACGGTGAGTGATGAGCCGATGTCGAAGTTGGCTGGTGCAGTGACAAAGCAGGTTGCGGGTAAAGCGGCGGGATTCTTCAACGTGGTCAACACGTATGGTAATATTAGTAAGGGTAGGTATACGTTCATTTTGAATTCGGGCAGTTAGGGAATGTTCATGGATGGTCTATTCTGACAAGAGATGTCTCTATCGCAATGTCTATTTATCCTATCGTTTATAGTCGGATTGTTGAGAAGTGAATTTTATTTCAGTCATGAACCCGTTGATCCATCGTGTTGCCTTTTTCACTCTATGCTGATTTCTTCCATCGAAATCACTGACTTTTGACAGCGTCTGTAGTTCCAGTCATGATCCTAGATGCTAAGGGAATCGGCCAAGCTAAGCTGTCGGTTGGATCCGTCGACACTGGCCCTGAAGTGACGAGGTCGACGAGTGCGACACCAACGTAACCGCCAATGGCTGTGAATACATGCCACCTGTTATCCATGTTAGCATTGACTTGTACAGGGTCGCTGTTGTGATACATACCATCCATGTAGTTCCAGCAAGAATGCAGCTGGTAGGCCAACAGTGTGTCTTGCGTTTGTGAGATGGCGGCATGCCCAGTCGTCAATCAACCAAACAATGTAGCCGAAAATAAAGCAATCTATTCATTGTCAGTGACGTTGTGGGATGTGATGAAAGAACTCACAGCAACCAAAGCGAGCAACATTTTGCAGCTTCCTTCTTAGAAATGGATCAGAGACCTGCTGGGGAATGATTTTCGTAACACGATAGACAATGGTCAACACAGCCAGGCCGAATGTGACAGCGTGCAAGAGAAACTCGTCCAAGACCATATGGGCGACCATGACGGTGATGAACAATAGTGTGAGAAATATGCCAATTAAACGTGCATGGCCTGGCGTAGCATCGAAAGCTAAGAGGCGGTAGACCAGGGGTGTGGTCAGGAGATGCATTGATAGTTCATCGGCTATGAAGAGATCAGCAATTGGCGCAAGGTCATTGGCACCAGGGTACTTCACTTACACATTTGCGTATGATATTTGAGTGTCATGTGGTAACTAGCAGAGCAAATGCCCACGCCAATGAGGCCACAGTATGAGAAGACTCGAGAAGCCGTTAGAGACTTGGCAGGGGAAGATGCAAGGCCATAGACGCCATAAATTACTTGTCCGTTTTAGTATACCGAGCCAGATGATGGGAGAGGAGTAGACCAACCAAAAGTAAAACTACTCAACGTGTTGATAAATTCACCAACGTATCGAGTAACGACGTAGTCCTGAGTGCAGTGAAAAAGCTTTAGTATATGTTCCGTAGCTTCCGAGATACAAAGCGTCGAGACTCACTTCCTCGCAAAAGCTGTCATCGTTTAGTAGTTATTTCTTCAAGGGTTGGAGAGGGAGAAATACTTGAGATAAGAGGTTTGTGACCCCCAAAACGGCTCCATGGTGTCCTGAATGTAGCGCGAGTCGCGGTTGTGATTTCAAGCCAGGATATTTCTTAGCGTGGAGGAATACAATCAACGTGGACGACTACTTTGTCTGGTTTCGAGAAAGTGTCTGGTGCATCTCTGGAAGATCCTGGGGCGGTGAGAATGAGCAGTAAAAGCTGATTCTAGGGAGGGAAAAAGGGCCGTTTATCGAAAGTCCGGGCACAATGTATGGGGAAATGGAATTCCTGAGTAGGTCATGTTGACGCAAGGGTGGACACTTTGCATTGACCAGTCGCAAGATTGGTTGCGGAGAGACATGAGCTTTTCCACTGCTGTACTTGTTTGTTTGTTTGTCCGTTGTGTCAATATCATGACGGTTTACTTGCTTATCAATTTATAAGTAAAGATTCATCTTGATATGTTGTTGTTCTGGTCGTACACATCCATTGAACGTGTTTTCCTTCGCTCGTATTCAAATTCACATGCTTTTTTGTCACGCCTTATCCGAGGTTACGTTTAATGCCGCACATTTTTGAGGGTTGGTCTTGGACAGACTGGTCTCAGTATCAAACATTTGGTCGATGTTAACTAACTGAAATCAAACACAGCATCATGATAACTGACTGTATCGAGGTCATGACAGCTCTGAAGGAATCACATGACCATGTGCGAATCAGGGATCACGTAAAAATATCTTGCATTGTATGTAGATGATGTGATTTGCTAGCGAGCTTGCAGGTATAACTCTCCATGAGCGACAGGATTGAAACTGACAAATCATATTTCAAGGATCTTGAAAGCAGATGCAAGGAATCCAGCAAATATTACCATGGAGGCGCTGTTACAATTAGTTAACCTGTAGAGACGTCGAGGCTTCAATATCAGATCCGCGATACACAAGTGGCCTGATCAATCCCGCTCTGCAGATCATTTCCAGGGGAATCCCAATACACATCAAGCTTTTCACCCATGTACTGGTAGAAGGGACAGATCTGGATATCGGCTTCTCTGCGTATCCCCATGCAGCCAACTGCAAGAACTTAGCCAGAATAGCTGGACAAGTTCATCTGCTTCCCAAGATGTCGGGAGCAATGTTGCTGCTATAGGGT
>JABGLY010000505.1:0-24822 GCA_013623525.1 Fusarium dimerum
TCTCTCTACATGAATCCCAACTGAAACGACACAACAATGCAAATCAGTTACAATAGGGAAGAGTGAGAAAGAGAGAAAAAAAATAAGACCCTTGCTTTTTTCTTTCCTTCGTTTCCTTTCCTCCGTTGTGAGGTGCGGTGTGCGTTGGAATGCATGCGGGCCAACCGTTGGAATGTCCCATGTCTCGCATTCTGACAACCTCCGGAGTTTGTCTTGTACTGATATACCATCCACAGGTTAGATGCCTCGAAAAAAAAAAGGGGGGGAGCCATCCTCAAAGAAGGGGACTTTCTTCTTTCGCAAATGGAATTATTAAATTTCACGATTCAGAGGACGTACCATTCACTTTCTCACTGTCCAGTGTAGCGCTACCAAGGGGTCCAAAGTCACCAGGTGAGACATCAAAGACCTAAGCCCAATTAAAGGGCGAAAACAAAGAGGACAAGAGAGTAAGAGTAATTTTATCACAATCATTTGTTCAATTCTCTAATTTCTCCATCATTGATTCATTTAACTACTTCGTTGTTCAGGGAGCAACGCAACAATGCCATGAATCAATTTCATTTCTGCTTTTCTTCCCTTCCCTTTCTTTCACATAGTAAACATCAACTGACTGCATCGCCTCGACATCTATCGTGTAGTACAAGGGTTGCTCATGCGCGTCCATCAGCAGAAACAAGGGTTAGTCTCAAACAGTACGACCAGACGAGATGAGTAGCAATAAAGCAGATCAATACAAGAAGCTTCGTGATCATCATACCAGTGAATGCAGCAAGTTCGACTACCCTTGTCTTTATCCACTCTCATTCTCCCATCTGCCCTCTTTTTCAATCATTTGAGCAACATGAACATGTGCTAGCAATCGCATCTCAACTTCGTCTTGGCTCCCCTTCAAACCCCTTATCTTGCAACCGGACCAGACCAGACCAGACAAAGACGACACCACAGACTCCGTACCAAGCAAGACATTGTCCTTGGAAAGCTACAAATGACGTCCAGTTCCGAAGCGAGTTGTTACAGATTTCTTCATTATTCATAGTCAAGATATCTAGGCTACTCTCTTCTCAAGTCTTCGCCTCGTTTTCGACCTTGTCTTTCGTCATAACATGTACAAATACGCATCTCTTGTACCAGTCCTTACACTGCATCAATCGCAACCCTCTATTTCGGGTAGTCCTTGAGATGGAAGCTCTTCAACTTGACAAACTGGTCAAAGCCGAATTTGCTTAGTGTCTGGCCCTTGCCAGAGTTCTTCCACCCAGTCCACGCCAAGTCCTATCAATCATCGTCAGTAGATGTAACCACAAAAGGAGAGTCTGCATATCGTATCGTGCAGCTTTGTGCTAACTCACCGGGCTCGGGTAATCGCAGCGGTTCACAAAGACGGTACCCGCCTCCACATCCTCGGCAAGCTCGTAACCTTTGTCTGTGTCCTTGGTCCAGATGCTGGCCGTGAGTCCGAACTCGCTGTCATTCATGAGTTTGATGGCCTCGGCATCGCTCTTGGCCTTCATAACGGGAACTTTTAAAAAGTCAGCTGATGAACCACTAAACTGCATCTCACACCGCCATCACTCACTGATTGGTGCAAAAGACTCCTCCGTCATCACCCGCATGCTGTGGTCAACTCCGGTAAGCAGCGTAGGCTTCACAAAGTTGCCCTTGGGGGGTGGGTTGCTGAATGATTCGTTCTTGGGAGTTGCATCCTTGGCGCCCTTGTCCAGTGCATCCTTGATGTGCTCCTCAGCTGTCTGCTTTGATCGCTTCGAAACTACGGGTCCGATGTGAACGCCCTTCTCAAAGGGGTCACCGAGCTTGTAACCCTCCAGCACCTTCTGTACTGCCTCGATAAACTTGTCATGGATCTTCTCGTCAACGTAGATACGCTCCAATGAGCAGCAGCTCTGACCAGAGTTGAAGATGGCACCATCAACGATTTCACCAGCTGCCCACTCAATGTCAACGTCATCGCGCACGTATGCAGGGTCCTTTCCGCCCAGCTCTAGGCCGACGTTCACAATGCGGTCCGAGGCCGCCTTTTGCACGGCCAAACCGCCAGCGACTGATCCTGTGAAGCAGACAAGCTGAACCTTGGGGTCCCGTACAATAGACTCCATAAGCGTAGGCGAGCCAGAGTGGAAGTACTGGCAGACTCCATCAGGGAGTCCAGCCTCCTTCAGCAGGTCGGCCACCCTCTCGACAATGGTTGGTGTCTGAGGTGAAGGCTTCAAAATAACACTACAGCCTGCGAGTAGGGCAGGGATGAGGGAGTTGACAAGGATGAGGTAGGGATACTATATAATGTCAGCATGGTCATTGTCGAATGAAGGGTACATGTTAAGGAACTCACATTCCAGGCAAAGATGATGAGTACTGGGCCGACGGGAACCTTTCTGATGAAACGCTTAAACCCCTTCTCGGGCTCACCATCTGTATCCTTGAAGACCTCATCACTAATCTTGAGGAGATACTCTCCTCGCTTCACAGCTGTGGCAACTTCTCCGGGGGTGTAGGCAATTGGACGTCCCATCTGGACAGTCAACTCCTCACCGAGCTCATCCTTCTTTGCAAGGAGGCCATCGAGGAATTTACGAACAATCTGCTGTCTTTCCTTGAGAGTTGTCTTGCGGTAGCTCTCGAAAGCCTCGGTGGCGACCTTAGGAAGCTGCTCGAGCTCAGCAGGAGAGGCACCGTTACGAGTAATGATGGCCTCGTTGGTGTTTGGGGAGATGGTCGTAATGACTTCGACAGACATGACGTAAGATTGGCTTGTCGAGATTGTGTGCAGCTAGGATGATGAAGTGGAAGATGTTTTGGGGAGATTGAGGAAGGGGGAAGGGTCTGGTATTTGACGTTGAAGGTGTGGAGGAACTTGACCTGGATGTGGATGGCAAACAATAGACGCCGTAGTTGCCTCTCAAACGTCCTACAGTACAGATGTTGATAGGCAGGTACAGAGTCCAACCTATCCACGGCGGCTCGCGGCAACCTATGGAATGCCCCACGCAATCCGACGTCGGGCTGTCTGCCGCCTCTACTGTAATCAACCCCGCCATTTGGAAACAGAGATAAGGGGATAATGAGATGGCGTATAAGTCGTAGTATCCGATAGTTACAGGGCGTCGCTAACTCCAGGGTTTTCATTGTTTTCCTGTACAGATGGAATGGTGTATGGTTAAGTTGTCTGATGAAAGGCCTGTCTTTGCTTCTATATGCCTTAATATTCCCGAGCATGCTATACAATACATTGGAGACGTAAACCCTAAGTAATAGCTATTAAATGGATTCCCTAAACCATTCATTGATGTCCTATAATAAGAGTCCATGCTTGTTTTCGTTGGAACGATGAGCCTCTTCACATATGAATAGCAACTTAAACAGATCCGTTCAATTACTGGACGTTACTTTACTATCGTTCAAGAATGAATGTTCACATGACGTACCTTCAACTACCGCGATACCCCTCCACATCACATGACGCTGCACATCAATTCGATGCACAGACCATCTCAACTCGGTCCGCGCTTATCTTATCATAACTTTTTTTTCCGTCCCTGCCTGAGTTCGATATTGTCAATTCAATATCAAGAGAGCTATATCATATCAAATCCCCGCGATGGCTCCCGAGAAGAAAAACGACTTTCTCGATACTGCGGATAGCGATGAAGACAACGACATCGGATACAACTCGGAGGAGGACCTAAGGAAAGGCGGCAGGGGCGCCAAGCGAAGAAAGGTCGACTCGGACGACGAGGATCTAGCCAGTGACGTTGAACGCGATGTCAGCGACAATGAAAAGGACGACGATCGATCTGAAGATGAGAAGGAGTCAAAGGAATCAAAGAAGGCAAGGCGCAGCGCAAAAGACATCACCCTATCAACAGACCTTCCCGACATCACACGGCCTCTCACCAAAAAGAATCTTGTCGCGACAGAAGCCGCTATAAAGAAATCAGGCGTCGTATATCTTTCCCGCATCCCCCCTTTCATGAAGCCCGTCAAACTCCGATCCCTTCTCGAACCCTACGGTACCATAAACCGCATCTTCCTCGCCCCCGAAGACCCTGCATCGCACGCCCGTCGCGTTCGCGCAGGAGGTAACAAGAAGCGGAATTTCACCGAGGGATGGGTCGAATTCGTCAAGAAGAAGGACGCAAAGGCTGTCGCAGAACTTCTCAACGCAAAGACCATCGGCGGCAAGAAGGGAGGCTACTATCACGACGACATCTGGAATCTACTCTACCTCAAGGGCTTCAAGTGGCATAACCTCACGGAACAGATCGCTGCAGAGAATGCGGAGCGCACGAGTCGTATGAGAGCCGAGATTAGCAAGGCGACAAAGGAGAACAAGGACTTTGTCAAGAATGTCGAGAGGGCTAAGATGTTGGATGGTATGGAGGCCAAAGCTAAGGCGAAGAAGAGGAAGGCCGATGGGGAAGGGGAGAACGAGAATACTGTTCGACATGTGAAAAGGTCGTTCAAGCAGGTACCACAGGCAAAGAAGCCGGACACGATTGAACAGCCAGCAGAGGTTTCACGGGTGTTGAGCAAGATTTTTTAATGTTTCTTTTTTTACTATATCCATTCTTGCAATAGAATATCATACATTTCAACTTAAACCTCTCTCAAGAGTTCATGATAATGGGCCATGCCTCGGGAATGTGTGGACCCTTGTATTTTATTTCCGATCTAGTTTTTCCCTTTTTTTTCTCTTTTTTTTCTCTCTCTCTCTCTTGGTCTTTTGCCCCGCGACCAGGATTTTTACCTCTTCCATTCATTAGTCGCGATAAGCTCGTAAAGTTGGGCTTATCAAGCAGCGGGGCAAATAATTTTCCCACCCAAGTTTTTGCCCATCATTGTATGGGAGGGTCTTCCATTACAAAGAGTCATCGTCCATCTTTCCAACTCTTTCACAAAAAAAGAAATTTCCCCCAAAATATTAAATCACCAAAACTGCACCGTCGCCCAACATGTCGATGGATCTTGATGATCAGCCGATATCTATCGCGCCCATCAGTCAACAGCAGAACCTCGCGACGTAAGTTGTTGAAAAGAAGAAGAAAAAAAACGACTGCCCACCAAACCAACCCCGCTCTGCCTATTCTTCTAGATCAAGAACAAGATAACTGACTCGATATTTTCCTTTTTTTTGTAGTATTCTCTGTTGTAACTGTGGTGCCCCGATCGATGGAACTACTGCCACAGGCGCCCTCTGCTATGACTGCGTAAAGCTCACCGTCGACATCTCCCAGGGCGTCCAGCGAGAGGCGACCCTCAACTTCTGCCGAGACTGCGATCGATGGCTCATGCCCCCAACCAGCTGGATCGTGGCCGCCCCCGAGTCCCGCGAACTTCTCGCCCTCTGCCTCAAGAAACTACGAGGTCTTAACAAAGTCCGCATCGTTGACGCCAGTTTCGTCTGGACCGAGCCCCATTCCCGACGTATCAAGGTCAAGCTCACCATTCAAGATGATGTCCAGGATGGTATGCTTCTCCAGCAGAGCTTCGAGGTTGTCTACGTTGTCGCCTACCAGCAGTGCCCCGAGTGCGCCAAATCATATACCGCCAACGTTTGGCGAGCGGCCGTCCAGGTCCGTCAAAAGGTCCTCCACAAGCGCACTTTCCTCTTCCTCGAGCAGTTGATCATGAAGCACGGCGCGCACAGGGATACCCTCAACATCAAAGAAGCCAAGGACGGTATTGATTTCTTCTTTTCGCAAAAGAACCAGGCCGAAAAGTTTGTCGATTTCCTCAACTCCGTTGTGCCTGTAAAGGTCAAGGCTTCGCAGGAACTCATCTCTATGGATGTTCACACCTCCAAGAAGTCATACAAGTTCACATACTCGGCTGAGTTGGTACCGGTCTGCAAGGACGACCTAGTCGCCGTTCCCATCAAGATGGCCAAGCAGAACGGCAACGTCTCTCCCCTCCTCCTCTGCCACAAGATCGGTACCTCAGTCTATCTCATGGATCCTCAGACGCTTCAGACCTGCGATATTTCCGCACCCATCTACTGGCGTGCGCCCTTTCACGCTCTCACAGACACACATGAGCTCGTCGAGTTCATCGTCATGGATATTGAGCCCACAATGACCCAGAAGGGTAGGTGGGTATTGGCCGAAGCTACCGTGGCTCGTGCCTCAGATCTTGGAGTCAACGACCGCACATACTTTACCAGAACACATCTTGGTCGTCTTCTGCAGCCTGGAGACTCAGCCATGGGCTACCTCTTGAGCGGAAGCAACTTCAATAACGACGAATTCGAAGCCATTGAGGCATCAAACACATACTCTTCAACACTACCCGACGTAGTATTAGTCAAGAAACACTACCCTCGTCGCAGGAAGAACCGCAACAGAAACTGGAAGCTCAAGCGCATGAACAAGGACGAGGGCGAGCTTCTGCCTAAGAAGGCCGACCAGGATCGCATGGATCAGGAGTACGAGCAGTTCTTGCGAGATGTCGAGGAAGATGAGGAGCTCCGTGCCACGCTTGCCCTGTACAAGGCTCAGAAGAAGACCGATGTCGAGGAGATGAGCGTAGCAGAGACGGAGGGTGAGGATGAGGCGCCACACGTCGACATGAATGAGTTGCTGGATGAATTTGATGAGCTTACAATGCAGGATGCATAGATGGGACAAGGGACTTACAATAGAAAAGCATGATTTATGGGTTATTCATTTACCGCAATTTGACCTGCATCGTGAAATGACATGGTGTATTGGACGTGCGTATAAGCAAATTGGTCTCATATGAAAGACGGTATGTTATCGAGGGTGGACTTTCTCGGTATGTCTTTTTTTTCTGTTTTGCGGATTTGTTCTCGGGAATTTATGCGCTTCGCTCTTCTCTGATTGATTCCAAAAGGGTCATCATCGTCATCGTCATCGTCCTTGTCCTCTTCAGCTTTTCTTGAATAGCCAGTCGCCCTGCCCTTTGATATTGGTGTGCTCTGGGGAAAGGAAAGTGTCCGGCTGTTGCTTGCTCCTGAGGTAGCATGTCCTGCCGTAGTCCTCAGTGTGGAACGCGGGGTGATTGGAGATGCACCCGGTGTCCGAGACACCGTGGTAGTGGGATGACGAGACGGAGTATCGAGACTATCGTCGCCTCCTTCTTCTTCCTCTTCATCGAGGGTATTGTGTTCCCCACGTCGGCGTTTCTGTCCCGACGACAGAATGCCTCTGAGGGCCTGCGATTCCTTTCTTGTCGGAGAACTCAGTATCTGCGAGCTGTAACCAGCAGCGGCCCTTGTTGTCACTGTCCAAGCCGCGCTGCTTGAGATCCACTTGGCTTCCTTCCTTGGGCTTTCAAGCAGTCCCCGCAAGCTTGAGCCAGCAAACGGTGTATCAGCTGTAGCATCTCTATCAGAGCCAAACGTTTCTTTCTGCTTCGCAGTACGGCGCGCACTTTCTTGCCTCTGACGGGACAGAAAGGTTGGTGTGCCCAAGACCGGACGTTCAATCTCACGGATCGTTGCAGCGTTTTTTGTTTTAGCAAGCGACCTTAGTCTATGATACTCGGCACGATGAAGATGGGTTGTAAACTGGTGCGCTATGTTGAGGAACTCGTCCTCCACCATACGATAGCGGTCATCGTGTGTTGGGCCAGGGATCATATATCTGGCCCGCGTCAGAGCAAGTCAGGCTAGTAAGAGGATGGGGCTCTACCTTTCAACCGGTGGTTCTGGTGGAGGGGATGAAGAAGGACTGCGGGCAGGCTCTAGGAGCATCGTTAGCATTATCCTCGTGTGAAATATTGGTGTGGTCATACCCCTGGAGCTAATTATACGGTCATGTTGCGGTTTCCTATCAGTTGTCGTAGAGGGTGAATTTAGTGAACGTGCACCTGGTGAGCGAACCGCGCTCGATCGCGGACTCTCTGTCTTTACCGCGCGTGTCTTGTCCACGCTCGAAGGCGTTCCTGTTGTCTTCCAAGGTAAGCGTCTTCCCATTATGATGGCATTGTTGAGTAAATCGATAAAGGCAGGCTACGCGTATTTCATTGTGAAGAGAACGAGGGCTTAGTAAGGATATGTGCAAGATGAGAATGCAATGTGTGGAACGCTTGTTAGTATGGTACAAGTGGTTGGTAGTTGACCAGCATAGAGGCAAGTAGTGGGTAGGTGAGTAGTAGGGTACCAACTTTGAGATATTTTAGGCAGGCAGCAACTACCTAGGTAAGGGAGCGACAAGACGGTGCAATGAGCATCAGTATCTCCCACCACTACCAGTATAGACTAAACAAGGTAAGTCAATGCATTCGAACAAATTGATTCATCTTCTTTTACAAATGTATCCCTTCCACTATTTTTGCATGTTTATTCGTTTCCCTGTTCTTTGAAGGTCTGAATCGCAATTATAGGGTATATGTGTATGTCAAGTTTGAGCACCTCTTGACAGATCTCATAACGGGCGCTTCCAGCTTCCAATAGTTAATTTATTTCTGGAAAGTTGTGTCTCTGTCAAGTATCATTCAGTACCTGGCCAAATTCTTGTCAACTTCATTCATGAATAAGAATTTGGTCATAGCATTTGTAATTTCTAGGCACTTGTGGTGGACAGATTTTGGAAGGGTATATAGGTCAAAAATTGAGGCGCGCGTTTTGGGGGGTAACACCCCCATATGGTCTATTTAAAACGATACAGAGAAGATGTAAGTTGCCAAAGTCGTCTGGTCGAATACCTAGTCACAATACTAACAAACTACGCAGTAGCATGGCCCCTGCACTAAGGATGACACGCTTTTCAAAGAGTAGCTTCACATTTTTTTTTTTGAATGTTTTCGTGAGAGCTCCCTGTCCATCCTCCTCTTTCCTTTAAGTTTCTTTTCTTTTTCATTTTTTAATATTTACTCAGTCGCCGTCCCGTGTTAATACGATGTGCTTGTCACAGCATAGATTGCCCTGGTACACGAAATCACAACCGGGTTGATCAGCGTCACCCACATCTCACATCAAAGTTGTATTTCGTGAATAGAATATAAACACGTGGTATAGTAAATACCAGTATCACCGCTCCGACATCGTGTTCGTCAAATTGTAGAACATAGACACCGAGGAGGAACTGGATACTCCATACCCAAACACTGCCGAGAGAGCGAGATATCACCGATAAGGTCGGAGTAACAAAAAATCTTGGGGTCGGGATTCACTCTCCATGCACCCCCCCTTTTCCCCTGTCTACAATCAGCTGCAGGCTAAAGATAACCTGCTAAACAGGGTAAATGAACGAGCAAAACAGACGGCCCAATCATGACCATGTTCGGAAAGCGAATTCCTCACGATGAGAAAAGCAAATTTCTCCACTTTGTAACCTTCTCCCTCCTTCTATGTACACTGCCAAGTTGATGTAAGTTAGGAGGAGTTCATGCTGCTTTTTCCTCGCCAATAAAGTGGCGTACGTGTTTACCCTGGCATAGCAAGCCGACACATGGATGAGAACCAACCCCTCCAAGACAAGGGTGTGTGAGACAAGATAAACGATTCCATCACAATCACAGAGACACAGATAAAGAAACAAGTACTGTAACAGATAACAGAAGCCAGTTATCATTCTGGCCCAACACTGGAAAATGTATTATGTACGGATCGTGTCCCATGCTTTTTCTTCAGAGACCTCGCCATAGGTACGTGTATGATAAAACAATAGCTTCCCAACGCCGAACCTTTCCCGGGATCTTGCAAGCGACCTTGTGTCTCATGACTCTCAATAAACAATGATTCAAAACATGTGAACTCGCTCATTCCGCCTCTTCAGTAGCCTTCCCAAGCTACGATGAATCTCGCACAACCTTGTCAACGGCCTTGGCAAAGTACTCGACATTGCTGTTGTTTAGACCGGCCATGCTGATACGGCCGTTCTTGGTCATGTAGATGTGGAACTCTTCTCGAAGCTTGAGTACCTGGGCCTCATTCAGACCAGTGAAGCTGAACATGCCGATCTGATCCGTGATGTGGTTCCAGGTTCCGGGGGTCTCGAGTTCCTCAAGCTTAGAGCGAAGTGCCTTGCGCATGTTGATGATACGGCCAGACATGGTTCTTAGGTTCTCCTCCCACTCGGAAAAGAGGTCGGCGTCGTTCAGAATGATGCTGGCGATGCGTGCACCGTACAGAGGGGGGTTGGAGATCTCAGATCGCTGGAGAACAGCAAGCTGGGAGGCGATGCGGGTAATAGTTGACTCGGCATCCTCAGCAGGGGTGGTCACTGCATGGAAGCAGCCGGCACGCTCTCCGTACAAGCCAAAGTTCTTTGCGAAACTCTGAGCAACAAATAGCTCGAAGCCCTGGTCGACAAAGTAACGAATTGCCCAAGCATCGCGCGACAGGTTACCGGAAGCAAAACCTTGATAAGCGCAGTCAAAGAAGGGGAAGTGGTTCTTCTCCTTCATAATATTGGCAATCTCGATCCATTGCTCCTGTGTAGGGTCAACACCAGTGGGGTTGTGTGCACATGCGTGGAGGACAAAGATGGAGCGTTCAGGTGCTGACGATAGCGTCTGTTTGAAGCCCTCAATGTCGAGACCCTTGGTCTCCTTGTGGAAATAGGGGTAGGTGTCGATTGAGAGGCCAACGTTCTTGAAAATCTGGTGGTGGTTGGCCCAGGTTGGGTTTGAGAGGTAAACGGTTCGGTTACCCTTGTAGAATTTGGCAAGGAAGAGACCACCGAGATGCACAGCACCAGTACCAGAAATCGACTGCAATGAAGTAGCACGCTTTTCCTGGAGAGCAGGGGAATCAGCGCCCAGGATCAGCTCACCAGCCTTGGTGGTCAGGCTAGCGATACCGGCAATGGGTGCATATTCGTGGTTTAGGTCAGGATCGTTTCGGAGAATCTCGTCGGCCTGTGATGCATGCGGAGTCAGTCAAAGTTCAGGATCTAGAACATAATAGTATTTTCTTGCGGGGTATTCTGGGACGGTTCGGGCAGACTGTGTACAGCTGCAGGGGAATGAGACAAATTGGTGAATCATGAGGTCTACCGCACAGAACCCCATACCCCGAAACCGCTTAAACGGAAGGTTGAGCGGGCTTTAAGGGAGCTTTGGGTCTCTGGCGGCGGATCCGCATCGGAAGCGATGGCGGGGGATGGGAATTTGAGTGTCACAGGGTTGGGTAGATGGGGAAGCGGCAGTCCACGAGGATCTGGTTAAGACGGCAGAGGGGCGAGGTGCGTCATGGTATTGAAGAGGAAACTGGACTTGGACTTGTGCAAGACTCATACCTTTTTCACAACAGGCAACACCCAAGGCTTTGCGTTTTCGTCTCTGTAGGCACCGATACCCTAAGAACAAGACGTTAGATGCAATCACGACAACAACAGGAAGCCATTGGAGCTTTGCGACAAGTTAATACTTACGAGATCAACCTTGTTAGGACTATCATCGCTTCTGTAAGCGCGGGCAAGACCAAAGAGAGGATCTTCGGGAGCCTGGGCGACGACGTCGGCGGGAAAGTTGGTAGTAGAAGTCATGATGGGTGAAATATGACGAGCAATGTGATTGAGTCTGGAAACGGGAGAAGAAGAGGACGAGGTCGACGCCATTTTATCAGTCAACTTTTTGGGATGCTGCTGCCAACGTGATGAGTTAGGATGGGGCACTGAGTGACTGGTGCTGTGTCATAGTGGGCTGCGGCCCTGAGGAGTTCGACTTAAAGGGGGGGTGAAGGGATTCTCCAGTGGTCTGGGTGGGCCAGGATGAGGGGTGTGTCTGCGGCCGGGGTGAAGGGTGAAGGGGGCGTGAAGGATTCAGTGGGAGGTAGGACCTGATCAGGTACAGTGGACTGGACGGGAGGAAGAGCGAGGTACTTCAAGTTTGCAGCTGATCATGTACCATCCAGCATATGCATGATGTCTCTCTCTCTCCTTTTCTTCTTCGAGCTGTGCAGCGAGGTGTACCTGTCCAGTGCAGTGCGATTTTCGGTGGGTGGGCAAGGGAGGTGCGGGAAGTTTAGAGACCGCGCGGTTGAGCTGAGCTCGCTATCTTTTGACAACCAGCGCTTGCTGGGAAGAGATATCTGTGACAATGTTGTGTTGAGGAATACATGGTATGCATTATGCATATCTTGTATGATTAATTGTTCAACAAGATCTTGCCCGGATTCAGATCTGTTTAGATATTCTTGTTACTCTCCTTGTCAAGGTCCATAGTATTTTGCCTTGTCGCGGGAACAACAGGTACTGTATGGTCAAGTCCAGTCCGGCGCATCTCTGACCTGGAAGGGAACCGCTGCGTAACCCAGATTCTGGCCTGACACAATTGGTCATAGCCCAAAAGATGGTGCCAGTGCCAGTCGAAAGGTTCGATGCATGCGGGCAAATAGGGCACCGTTGCTCCGGGGCCGGGGCGGGGGGCGAGGTAACTTAGGTACAATAGGACAAGGGGATGGGCTGTTGAGGTGAGGACAAAGTCCAAGATGGGATAAGAGGTGGGCAAAGGTGGGCTCACCGGACAACTTCGCGAAGACAAGCCCAGTGAAGCCTGTTGCGCGGTGCTTACCCAGTATTGACTTGTGTATGTAAAAGAGTGCGTGATCAAACAAGACGGGGGGTTATGTACACATTGGGGCAAAAAGGGGGCATACAGACCAGAACGGTACAATATAGCAGAGAATGTACAACGAAAACTGTATGCAGTGTGTATATACATGTTGGTATTTATGGATGTAGCATATGCGCAACGGATAGAAGGGGAACAAACGACACGGGGCAAAGGGGGCGTGTGGTGCATGTGATGAGTGTCTCTGACGATAGGAAAAGTGAAGAATCCAACCCATAGGTAGGCAGGTAGAAGGCAGATTAAAGCAAACCGGGGACAGGGTGTGTAACGGAGGAAAGGACTCGACGATTTTCTCGACTCACCTGATGTGATGTATGTAGGCTAATAAAAGGTCGTATTGTTTCCCGTTAATTGGATATTGATCCCTTGTTGTCTTGTCTGTCTGACTGACGAGGAAGGACTGGTATTGGTGTCGTTTTCTGGTGGTTCAAATAGAGCAATGTACAGTAGGTAGGTACTGTAGCTAGAAGCTAGCTTGGCTTAGCACTTTGACTGTGAATATTGCGTATAGATAGCTGCAGATGCGGAGCGAGGAGATCGAGCAGAGACAGAGGGAAGAACTTTTTTTTGAGAGGACGAGATTGAGGATCAGAGAGATATGATAATATTTCAGTAGGTGATGATGCAACTGGCCAGGCTGGATGGAAACTGTCAAGGGAAAAGAAATAAAATTGACCAAAAAAAAAGATCCCTGGGTGGTCGAAGCTCCAGTGCTGTATTGATTTGAAATTCCGTTCCAGTTTTTTTTATTTCTCTTCTTTCTTCCAGCTTAATCTTTCAAAAAAAAAACACAAAAATGGTATAAGAAAGAAGTTCGCGAGACCATTGTAACAAGTTTAGAAAAAGACATAGCTTCCTTTTTATGCTTTCCTATCTCTTAATCTCCCACCCCTTTCATTTATCTTATTCTTACCTTGAAACTCTTTCGGCCTTTGAATAAGCTTGTGACGATGAGGTAGTCTTCCCCCCCCAAAATGCGATAGATCCCGGGGATAAATCGTCATCTGCTTCCCCATTGACCTCGCTACTCTCGGTTTCTGGTCTAGGCTGTACCGAGTCGCCGAGGTTTCTTTACCCCCCGGTGAACGAGGGAGAAGAAAACGGGACTTTTTGTTCTGCTCCCGCTCTGCGATTCATCTTTGTTTCTTTTAACCGCGCCGGTCATAATCTACTTGCCCCATTTGATGTGAATTCCCCCCCTGGTCATGTTCACCTCTATCACGCGGACGTGATGGATTTGATTGAGAAAACAACTAAGGTATCGTCTTTTTCTTTTCCAGTTCAAAAGCTCCATTTGTACTGTACAATCCATTCCTTGATCGGAGCGTTTCTTAATGTCTTGGCAGATGGACGGTGAGGTAGATTTAGGTACAGTACAGTACATACGTGTTAGTGCCAAGCGTTGACGCATTGCGACGTATAGAATTTCTAGGCTCCGTCTTGTTCCTTGGGGTAGTTTCGACTAATATTCAGTACAGTGCATGTAAGCACTCTTGATACTGAGCCCTCATGGTTTTTTTTCTCTCCCATCAGTTCAGTTTTCACATGGGTCATGATAGGTTGGGCTGTGAATGTGACATTTGATTCTATTCTTTTCTCTTTGTAATCCTTCGACATGCTGACCTCCAGTATCAACTCCCCGTATAAATTCCAGCATTGGCGTATGACCACTACATCGCACCAAAATGGATCCTTTTGACAAAATCCAAAACTTCTTATTTTGAATCTTGTAAAAATTTTCATACCAGAAAATCTCTTCATCCTTTTTCTCATCTTTGACTCCCCCTAACTACCTAAAGCGTCCAACCTGGGGTTTTAGTGCATCCCCTCCCCTCATTTATTAATAACTAAAATCTTTACCTTTGGTCCATTCTTTGCCCTTCCCTTCCCACTAACCCGCCTTTCCCCCCTCATTCTCGTCATGCTCATGACTCCCTACTCTAGCAAACTGGGCGGTTTCCACAACCCCATATTTTCCATGGATCGGAGGGTCTGCCTTGAAAAGAACAGCCAGCAATACCAAAGCTTCCAGGTCCTTTTTTGTCATCGCCTTTTCTAAAAGAGAAACTAAAAGAAAAGGAAAAAAAAAGGCTTTACCCATCACGCTCACCTTTGCTTTTCCAGATGTCCGACTTCGGTCTACAATAGGTCGTGTATGAACCATCTTACAGAGCCAATTGGGAACCTGTATATAGATAGAACTGAAAGAAGAGTCATGATACGACATCGAATGAGAGTAAGAAGAAGAATTAAAGATACTGCACCATATCTACATTCGACATCCCTTCAAGGGCATCTCAAATTCAGCACAAAAGATCCTTCTAAACAGCCTCGCGTAATTAGATCATGACTGGAAAGACAATAAAAATGCATGGTTAAGTAATAGTGTAAAACTCAGCGTCAGCAGAATTCACCTTTTTCTTCGCCCTGTCCATGGCAAATCCCAGCTTTTCACCTCCTTTCCTCTCCGAGTTGACCCGGCGCAGAAACGTAACATGACACTTTTCATTAGTCGTATGATGGGGTTATTACGAGTTTCATATTTTGTTTCCTGCCATGCTTGCCATTCTTGCTAATCATAGCTACTCTGTCGCATTGTATTGCACTAGGTAGCCTGGGTAACTCTCATCTCCGCAAAATCGAGACCCTGCCACCGGTCAAGAAGTTTTTTTCACCTCATGCTTCACCTTGGTCCCCAGTTTCGGATCCCTTTCGCTCTTGATCATCAGTACACACACTCCCCCTCCCCATAGAATACTGATCCGGTCTCCCCGTTAGCGTAATTGGACGACATGTGGTACGCACATCGCATGTCTTTGCATAGAATTCTGATTATAGACTGAGCCATCACTTTGGGATACTTTCCAATGAACTAGGACCATGGAGGTTTGGGAGCAATCAGTGTAATTGGAGTGCGCAGCAATATCGACTATGCCCATGCTGTATTTAGGCCAAGGCTCTCGATCTTTGCCGTAGAGCTATGATGATACGAGTTCTATTACTCACTTAGCATCCGTGTATCTCCAGTTAGGTGACGAAGTGATCTTACAAACAATTAAGCCAATCTAAGCGAGCTTGTCAAGCCTGCTTCCCTGCCACTCCTTGAAGATTGCTGAGTTCATTGGACACTATTGTAAATACATGTCGACCTCGATGATTGTCAAACGAGTACTTTGCAGTATGTACATTCGTTGTACCTTCCCCTCTCCTATCGCATCTTTTGTTTATCGATTGCTAACTGACCCGCAAGTGGATTGTAAGGTGGGAAACTAGATCTATGACTTCCAACTCGCCTGCGGCACTCGAGTACCTGATCATGACACATGTAGCTTCGCTCAAGGACATCGCATTGGTCAGAACTTATTCTTAACTGTCATATCTCCCGAATCCTCCACAGCTTCGAAGCGGGTAGATTCTCGGCTCCATACTCAGAGGTGAGATCCATGTGTTGAGATTGACTCTTCTCAGGACGCAGTGCAGTACAAGACGGACCACACATTGTGTCCGATCTCTGGCCATCGAATTCGCACGCCCCTCCCCCTGTTACATCCAGTCATGCCACTTTGGATATGGTTTGCCTGACGCCTCGCTCATCCGTTGATCCTGTCCTGATACAAGATTCATCTACATTGCTGGGCCAGCAAATCCTGGACCCTTATATTAACAAATCCCAGATGATCAGGAACGCGCAAAGTCCACTAGCGGCAAAGAAGGTGTACCGTGCCGCACTGGGACGTTGTGTGGCTTTTTTGAGCTGCTTGTTACCGCCGCCTACGTTCTCCGTTGTTGACAATGAATCTGTGACCAATTGCTCAATGTGTGCTGACTGAGTCGCCAAGTTACCAACCAAGAGTGACTGTAACTCGGATATTTCCAATAGAGATTTTTCGGCGGTCCTACAAGATTCTTAGTTCATTGCGTATTTGATAGACGTTGCAGGTAGCATGAAGCTCATATCATGTGCACATGGTTCCAATCCAGAGCAAAAGAAATCAACAAGTTTCCACATACCTGACCTTGTCCAAACTGCTCTCGAAATGTTTCAACATATCCTGACTCCCCTCCTCAAACATCTGGATCTGCTCCTCAGTCAAACCTTGGTCAGAAGCGAACGCACCGTCGGACGTAGGGATCGTTCCACCAGATGCGGTTTGAGAGGGTCGTCGGGCAGACGGAGGAAATTCTGCAAAATCGCCCGCAAACGCTGCAGACTTGGACAGCATGCTGCGGCTCTTCTCCAACTCGCGCGTGAGGCGTGTCTCCATCATGTCCTGTTGCGTTCGACAGCATAGCTCGAGTCTTTGTCGTAGGAACCAGAGGATGCCATCCCGGTGAATTCCAATGTCACGCGCCTGCGCCTCCGCTGCTGCATGTTCCTCCGTCTTGATGCTGGCAACACCACCTGAAGCCCAAGATCCTAGTGCTCCAAGACCTCTTGAGTATTTTTTATGGATGATAGCTGACTCGGTCTCGCGCCGTAGTTGCTCAGCATCATCAAGAGCACGAATGCTGGCATTCAGTTCCCGAATCATTTGTTTCGCATTCGCATCGATCTCTTCTCGTTCCCGGTCCGTCAAAACTCGTACCTGTCCTTTTGTGGCTCGACTATGTGACTTTCTAGGTTGTGCAGTTGAAAGGTAGGCCTGTCTGACGTCTTGAAGTTCTCGATGTAGACTGGTTATATGCGAGTTCTGTGACAGCCAGTCAGTTGAAGGATATCCAGTATGATGCAACAGATACAGAACGAACAATACGATACGCCTCTTTCAAAAAGCCATCAATGACGTCCAATGTCACTGGTTTCTTCGTTGCTGGCGCATTACGCTGCCGCAGGAGCTCGTTGAAGCTAGGTGTGATATCCATGTTGTCGGTCAGAGACCTGTCGGTAAATCTTAGATTGGATTGTACTGAATAGATTAAAATCGATTTGAAGTGACCTCCTAGTTTTGGGGAGCTTATTGAGAACAGTGACTTTTACCCCGTCTGAACGTACCGCCAGCATACGATGGAAACAGGTATCATTGTTCTGGCCACCATTGCCGCAAGTGAAGCTCTGACGCAGTTCCATGGTGTCAAGCCCAATTACGGAACCCATGCTTGATTAGTCATTCGTCATTCACGTTTCAACCCGACCCACATCATATCAACCTCCTACCTAGTTACCTATCCGTTTTGCAACTCTTCAACCTGACAACTAAACAGGAACAGCAATTTTATTACAATAATGAAACTGAAGACTTCACATCCACCTCGCCCAAATGATTTGATAAGCTGGTCCATAGTAGACCCCAATCATTTTTCCACTTCTAAAAGGAGGACGTCGATCATGCCAAGTTCGTCTTCTTTCTAGAAGTGAAAATGGAATCTCGGTAATCTTGGCATCCACGCCGAACTTTGCCTTAAGAGCCCAGTTGCGCCAACTAGCAGCAAATCATGCCCTCAAAACGTAATCAGTTCACTCGTATCTGGTTTCGGCCGGGCGTTGGTCGGCCACAATGTGGGGGGGCCGGAGTTCCGTTCAAATATTCAACGGCCGAACAAGGTCGGAAATAAGCAGGCATGAGTGGTGGGAATAATTTATAGACGGCGACGGGAAAGCTTTGCCGATATCGCCAACATGAATTCCATGGGTTTAAAGGACTTGGCGCCGCTCCCAATTTCATCTTGTTCGCGTCACAGATACTTGATATTTGTTGTCAGTAATCTCAATCGAGTTATTGTGACCATGGGATGGAACGGCAACCACGATGAACTTGCGTCGAGCGACAGAACTCTTGAGAACGATCAAATTCAACAACATGACGTACAGGATCTCCCAGAGCCTATCCCCTCGAAAGAAGATGGTGGCTCCGTCACTCGTGTGCCACCGATGGCATCACCAGAAACCACCGAGCCGGGCGTCCTCGCTGACACCGAAAACATATCAAGAATATCAAGTGGCCCTCCTTACAGTGCCTTTTCGCAACCCATGAAGCGATGGATATTGGCCTTGGCAACCACTGCGAGCTTCATCTCACCTATGACTGCCAACATCTATTTCCCGGCCCTCAACCCCATCGCCGAAGATCTAGGCGTTTCCATCTCGCTCATCAACATCACTTTAACGTCTTACATGATCTTTCAAGGTCTATCTCCTACCATCTTTGGAGACCTCGGTGACATGGCTGGACGCCGACCGGCCTACGTTCTGGCTTTTACAATATACGTCTGTGCAAATATTGGTCTCGCTTTGCAGCGCAACTATGTTGCGTTGCTTATTCTGCGGTGCCTCCAGAGTGCTGGCAGCAGCGGCACCCTTGTGCTTGGCTTCGCCGTCATTGCAGATATCTCGTCCACGGCCGAGAGAGGCAAGTACATGGGCATTGTAGGAGCCGGCATCAACGTTGGTCCAGCCCTTGGGCCGGTGTTGGGAGGAGTGCTCAGTCAATACCTTGGATGGCCTGCTATCTTTTGGTTCTGCGCGATATGTTCCGCGGCCTGGCTTGTCCCCTGGATTCTATCAGCCCCGGAGACATGTCGCAATGTTGTTGGTAATGGCACCATTCCAGCGCAGCGTTGGAATAGGCCCTTGTTAGATCTTTTCAAAGGTCGACATGACGCGACGTCGGACAACTCGCCCAAACGAAAATTGCATTTCCCAAACCCACTTAAAACTTTGACAATCGTCTTCGAAAAGGAGATGGCGCTCATATTGTTTATCAATGGAATCATCTATCTCGGGTTCATTCTTGTTGCCGCAACCTTGTCTACTCTGTTCAAAGAGATTTATGACTACAACGATTTAGAGGTCGGCCTCTGTTATCTCCCTTACGGCCTCGGCTGTGCCGGTGCGGTCGTGGCTCAGGGTTATGTCCTGGACTGGAACTATCGACGTCTTGCAAAGAAGATTGGCTTTACTATTGACAGAAAGCGAGGAGACAACCTGGGCCAGTTCCCGATCGAGAGTGCTCGCATCCAGCCTGTCTACCCAACACTCTTGCTTGGTGTCGCTGCATTGATCGGTTATGGATGGGCTCTGGAATATGAAACATCCGTAGCTGTTCCACTCGTTCTGGTGTTTCTTATTGGCATGCTGATCCCAACATCCTTTAGTGTGCTGAACACGCTCATTGTTGATTTGAACCCACAATCCCCAGCCACTGCAACTGCGGCTAATAACCTCGTGCGTTGTCTGCTGGGAGCTGCGGCGACGGCAGCTATTGAGCACATGATATCTGGCATGGGTCGGGGCTGGTGTTTTACTTTCCTCGCCTTGCTGAACCTGGCCTTGATGCCATTGCTCAGGATCATTGATAAGCGCGGACTTGAATGGAGAGCTGCAAAGCTCAAGAGGGAAGCTTTACGAGAGGGCTGATGTAAGGCAAAAGTGATTCTTGTTATAGATTATGATCATGCATGTTATATAATACCCCATAAATGCGGCGTGGCAGGAGTTCATAAATTAGCATAGTTGAGAACGAATTAATTTTGGACCTCTATAAAGCTGCGACAGCATGTTCCAAAGGTGTTCGTTGAGCCTCCCACATCAACCAATCTGAACGCGTAGTCCTGTAGATTGATCAGAACGAGTTAAATGTTGGGATGTGATGAGATACTTACGGCAGTAGACCCATGGCATTGACCTTCCATATTCCTACACCCAAAGCCAGAATCTGCATTGCCACATAGACAGCCTTGACCTGGAGCATTTGCGCCTGGTTACCTTCGTTCTGGAATCGTTCAAAAGCCTGGTTCGTGTTCATTAGGCCCATGAGAGGGTTCTTGAAAGCCATAAAGACCATCATAATGCTGAAGATCTGTAGCGAATTTCCGGACATGTACATCATTATGGCGGTCATCGGCAGACCCTTGACGGGTGCCAAAGCGACTTCCCAGGCTTTCTTGAGCTTCAGTGTGTCCATCTCTTCGGCGGTAGGAGCCTTGCGCGGCTGGACCTTGGTATCCTTATTCTGTTTCTGTAAGGGGCGTCAGGGCTCGATTTCAGGGAAGAAAGCCAGAGCGATGTTGCTCACCTTAGACTGGACGACCGAGCTTGAGCCATACCCCGGGGGATCCTGAATACCGGGGACCTTGGTCTTTGCGGGAGGAGGGGATTCGAGCTGCGCAACCCAGCTGGGAATTTCGATCTTTGTAGTAGACATGGTGATGTTCAGTCGAGTTTTATCGAATGTGTGGCTCCCTAGTAATCTGAATAGATTCACTGTCGTCGTGATGGTCGCCTTGATATCGTTATGCTCGAGGTTGATGATGGTAAGCTTAAGGTCGACGTACTGTAGGTCAATCAGTGGTCCACTAACTCCAAGGTGGCGCCTGTCGGTCTTGCAATTTTCCGCTTAAGTGCAACCCCTTGTCAGCGTTATCGATAATGCGAACGAACCCCTACAAGTCCAGGCCGACACCCAGGGTTACTATGGCTTACTCTATTAGCGTAAGCTCCCCTTTATTCCCCCCGACGATACCGTCAACTGTACAAAAACGTGAACTTACGACCTTTCACGACGATATTCCTCGACGGACGGTCCGTTTTGCCTGATTCCTGGAGCCTTTGCCGCCCCCCTCCACGACAGCGACGTAAAGACGACGACAAGGTCCTTCTCGAAGAATCATACAATCGGTGGCTTAAACGTCCTGGACATCAGGCGCATGTGACCGAATCCCCCTCCATCCACCCTCCACGAACACCTGGTATTGAGAAACGGTATCCCCCCTCGTCCAATTAGCTTGGCGACTTTTGACAACCGACGCAGTCTTCCAAGAATCGAGACGTGAGGGGTTTGCGTTGGCTTTGCTGGGGACCAAGGAGTCTATTCCTTATCTCGTTTTCTCAGCTAGCGGTTGCGTGAGGAAAGCCTGTTGTTTAAGAGTACAAATACGACACCATGTCGAGCTCCGCCGGTGGAGGAGACTCCAAGTTGTTTGCTCGAGTAAGCCTCTGCTCTCTTTGTTATCGTTTAGTCTTTCATGATTTGACTCGCGACTCAATATCGTTTTCTATTTTCTCCTTCTGTGCTTTGTATTGATTTGGTCTCTGCATTTTTACACCCGCCCTGATCTAATGTATTTTGTTGAGTCGCATGTCCGTTGCGACTTGCGATCGCCGCAATGTTTCTCGCATATCTGCCACCGCCGATATATGAGTCGAAGCTAAAGAGTGCGCAGGGCAAAGTCGCCGAGCTTCGCCTCGAGCTCAACAGTGGAGGGAAGAAGGATAAGAATTATTCATCCAAGAAGATTGCACTAAAGAAGATTGTTGCAAACATGACCATGAGCAACAATGATATGGTGGCTTTATTCCCTGATATCATCGGATGCATGCATATTCAGAGTCTGGAGATCAAGAAGATGTAAGCTACCGATCAACTCTCATACCAAGAGCTTGTTAACACCAGACAGGTGCTTCTTGTTTTTGGTCAACTATGCAAGAATGAGGCCCGAAATCGCTGTCAAAGCAATTCCAGTCTTGGAACAGGTAAGACCATCAACTCGAGCATAGGATTTGGCTAATAGATAAAAGGACATGGATGACCACAACCCTCTTGTTCGTGCCTTGGCATTGCGAACAATGTCATACATTCATGTTCGAGAATTTGTCGAAGCTACCGTACCGCTCGTAAAGCACATGTTAAAGGACAACGACCCCTATGTTCGTAAGACCGCAGCCTTTTGTGTCGCCAAGCTGTACGACCACGATCGACATATGGTAGAGAGCTCCGACTTGATCGACCGACTCAATTCGTTATTGCGAGACGATAATCCTACTGTTGTCGCCAGTGCATTGGCTGGTCTGATGGATATCTGGGAGCGTAGTGACGCCATCAAGCTTACCATCGACTACAACAATGCTTCCAAAATGGTGGCGATTCTTCCCGACTGTTCTGAGTAAGTTGACAAAGATGGTTGGCATGGCCAATGCTAATAATGATGATAGATGGGGCCAGACGTACATCCTCGAGGCTCTCATGTCTTATGTGCCGCAAGAATCCGGAGAGGCTCTACTACTGGCTGAGAGAATCGCACCCCGGCTCTCACACTCTAATTCATCCGTCGTATTGACATGCATTCGTGTGATCCTGTACTTGATGAACTATATTTCTGACCAAAAGTTGATATCAGCACTTTGCAGAAAACTGTCACCTCCTCTGGTGACGTTGCTCGCTAAAGGACCCGAAGTGCAATACCTGGCTCTTCGAAACGCTCTGCTAATCCTCCAGCGCCGACCAGAAGTTCTGAAGAACGATATCCGAGTCTTCTTCTGCAAATACAACGATCCAATCTACGTCAAGGTCACGAAGCTGGAGCTCATCTTCATGCTCGCCACTGAGGACAACATCGATGAGGTCTTGACTGAATTGCGGGAGTACGCTACGGAGATTGATGTCCATTTCGTGCGAAAGGCAGTTCGCGCTATTGGTAAACTGGCCATCAAGATCGAACCTGCAGCCAGACGATGCATTAACCTGCTCCTGGAGCTGGTTGCAACCAAGATCACATATATTGTGCAGGAAGCGACGGTGGTTATCCGTAACATCTTCCGCAAATATCCTAACCAGTACGAATCCATCATCAGTACTCTATGCGAAAACCTCGACTCCCTGGACGAACCAGAAGCGAAAGCAGCCATGGTCTGGGTGATTGGCCAGTACGCAGACCGTATCGAGAACAGTGATGCGTTATTGGAGGACTTTTTGTACTCGTTCGCAGAGGAGCCAGTTGAGGTACAGCTGGCGCTCCTGACAGCGACCGTCAAGCTGTTCATCCAACGGCCTACCAAAGGACAAGAGTTGGTACCGAAGGTGCTGAAGTGGGCCACGGAGGAGACGGATAACCCCGATCTTCGGGACAGAGCGTACATGTATTGGCGGCTTTTGTCAACGGACATGGTTGCGGCCAAGACAATCGTAATGGGTGAGAAGCCAGCGATCACGGCTGAATCAGAGCGTCTTGATGCGGCCACGTTGGAGGAGATGTGTTTGAATGTGGGAACTCTGGCGACAGTGTACCTGAAGCCTGTGCAGACAGTTTTCAGGTCGGCACGCCCACGGAAGCTTCAGGACTCCCCTGCTCTACAGAAGCAGAACCTGTTGGTTGCAGGCGACAGCCAGAAGAGCATCAGCATGTTTGGTAACGGAGGGCAACCGACTGATATTGATCCTCGAACTCGAAATCCGGCGGCCAGCAATGGGAACCTATCCCAGGCGGTTAATGATGCGGATGCCTACTTTTCGAGCATCGGAACGCAACAAATGGCGGCGATGCATATCAATCAGCCTGATGATGTATTTGGAGGAGGTAATGGTAACACGACAGGGTATGTTGTGAGCGCGCACGCACCGCAAGCTGTTCTCCAACCAGCTCAGGGTGCAGGTAGTAATGGAGACCTTCTGGCGCTATGAGTGCCATTTTAGTTTAGCGAAGGCGAAGCATTGCGAAAAATACAAATCAACTTGAGCCAGCCTAGTATGAATGATATGGTATCACATCTACCTATGTAAAGGTGAACATGGGGAACCAGGAGTTTCCAGTTACCTCCTCTTGAAGCACCACTCGACTTTGACCTGACAGGCTAGCGCATGTAGTAGGATTTGCAGGGTGTTCTCGGCCCAAACCTTGTTGTCCCGAGCATCAATGATATGTGATCTGTATCGGGAAGACAAGACTCAACTATGAAGATGTGATTTGTGGTGGGCCAGGTACTGAAAGATATCTTTACGCGGGGTTTAGATACGGATTGCCCACCTAAAGGAGGAGGTGGATAAAGATGCATTGGCGTGCAGTATGCCCCCAGCCCAGATCAAGTATGGTAGAGACCCCATCGGCAAAGCCCCCCTTTACCCCCGGACTCTTCAACAGTTCGTTTCCTTTCTTTTGTTCTTGTATTTAGCACGCAGTAGAAGGTCTCTTAGTCCGCAGAGGTTAACTTGACGTGTCTGGACTAGGTAGAGGTTTAACGTTAACGGTTTCCCTCCCTTGCTTTTTCTGTCTTGCTCTCTTCGTCTTTACGCTCTGACCCATTTCCGGGGAGCTTCGCTTATGTGCCGAGCAGACTAGTGAAAGTTTGACAGTCAAGGGAAAACGTGGGAATAGGGATTAAGTCTGACATTCTGTCGTCGAGAATAGAGCCTTTTTTTCAAGTCAGATTCGAGTCACCGACGACGGTGCTCACAGTTGGTCATTTTATATCGCTCAAAACGAAGAAAAGGGAAGAAAAAAAGGGGGGGGCGAGGAAAAAGGTCTGCCTTTTCCATCTGCACAAAGGGACCATTTGAC
>JABGLY010000506.1:0-44464 GCA_013623525.1 Fusarium dimerum
TTATAATATTACCTAAGGGTATAATATAAACTTATAAAATTAATTAAGGGCTCTTTTTAATATCTTACTTTCTTACTACTTAAATTATAATTCAGTATCCATACAATCAACATCCAGCGATCCGTCTTTAAAACTTATTCCTACCACTCTTGCATACTGCAAGGTGAGTCGTTGAAGCTCACGGTATTTGCCTACTTATATAGTCAGTAACATAGTTCTCCACAACTGGCTTCAACAGCTCTTAGCAATGACTCACCGAGTATCATCACAACGCCCTTCAGGAGTTCGTGGCGATTCCAGCCGCAAATCTGATCTTCTCTACTGAACCATCCTCGACTGCTCTCCCTCTTCTCATTTTCCGTTTCGTCCAGGATCCCTCCTAGGAGGGTATTGAGGAGTTCCTCAACCTTGGTGCTCGCGCCCTCAGCTCCCAAGCGTTTGGCATACATGAAGAGATAAAGGCGGAACTCGTCTTTGGCGCCCAACTGCATCGCAGCTGCAATTCGATTCTCCAAGTGTGCTATACTGACACTACTTTCCAGATTCTCGGCCTCCTTTCGCTGAATCAATGTTTTAATAATGCGTTGCAAGCCATATGATCGCCCCTTCAGAAGGAATTCATTAGTAGTATGACGCTCAAGGAACGGGATGACACCAGATGAGACGTTTACTTCTCCTGATATCTTGTCCTTATTGTCCTTGGAGTTTGGACCAACTGCCGTTGACTGAAGATCTGAGACGGAAGAGTCGTTCGAATTCCAGTACTGTGATCCTACCGCCCACCAAGCTTCGCTCAATCGCTGCCAAACGTACATATCCCGGGCATAATAGTAGCCATCGCCGTTGGTGAGCGTAACAATAATGTGACCTGTAGAGTTGAGATGAGCCGAAGTAACGCCAGGCCCAGGAGTCGCTGTATGTTGGTTTAACGAAGTGGTCGCTATGTCGAGTATGGGGCCCAAAGAAATGGGAGGATGAGGTGAAGACTGTTCCTTGAGGTTCCAGACATGAGCCATTCCCACAGCCGTAATACACAAAAGCCACTGATCTCGGCAGTCCAAAATCACAGGTTGCGATTCAAGAACCATGGGACTGAGAAGTCTCCTTCCTGCAGGTGTCCACACATGCACAGACCCGTCCTCGCAAGCTACAGCCCAGAAGTGTTTGCTGGCAGTGACCAAAATGATGGCTCGAGGAAGAAATTCTTCCCAAATTAAGGCTCCTCTCTTCGTTACAGTGACGTGAGATGGGTCTCGTGGGTTGGCATTGTTCTTAGCCTCGATTATGATGTTCTCGGGTAGCTTGCTCGCTTCTTCCAATGAACTTTCTTCCTGCAGCATCCCTCGTTCCAATGAACGCAGGATGTGTGAACGGATCTTAGGCACAGCAAGCCTGACTTGCGCAAACGAGATGGAAGGGTTCAAAACTGCAGGTCTCAGAAATTCGGGGGTTGGTACGACGCCATTCTGGATAGGTACAAGAGGGGCCGGCTCGATACCATCTGGGCCGGTCGTGACAATAGTCATTGGTCCAGTTGCAGTTCGTTTCGCTGAGGGGTCGTCTCCATCATCACCTTGAGCTGAGTCGATGTTTCGCTTATTACCGAGCAGCATGGAGGCGATGCCGCCTTTAGGAAGTCCATCAAAGGGTTTTGTCAAGTCGAGGACGGTCTGGGGAGCTTCACTCTGGGCTGTCCTGTTGGATGTAGTCGTCGTCCCGACGAGTTGGGTTTGTGGTAGGGAAGACTGGCCCGTGCCGGACGAGGAAACCAGTAGGGGTGCCACTCGTTTCTTCCCATCTTTGCCAATAGTCACCCTGGACTTGAGTTCCTGGACACGCTCAGCAGCCTTGGTAGCAGCTTCATCTGGGTTCTCATCTGGCCTCTCATCTGATCTCTCTTCCGACTCGGCCTGACCATTCGTCGCGGTGCTCTTAGAGGTTGATGCATTTGGTCTACTGCCATTAGTCTGAGCTGCTGATATTGCACCTTTGGCAGACTCAGAGGCGAAGTCACCCATTAATGCTCCCATTCGTGATTCCACAGCACGTGACTCTCCTGCCTTGCTTTGATTCTCCAAGAGAAGACCATCGACGTCCTCGGCAATGCCCATTCCTTTCCTCGATGCCCCATACTTCTGAAGAGCGCGGTCATTCTCTTCAGGCCGCGCTACCCAACCAAGCTCGCCTTCTGCGAACTTGACCACTACGATACTTCCGTCAAGGCTGCAGGCATACAAGGTCTGGCCATCGGGCGTCCATGCTAAGTCAGACACAGATTTTGCTGCGATATCCTGAAGAACAACGGCAGGTCTCGATGTATTTGTATTCCAGATGCTCAATGTCTTGTCCTGGCCAGCTGATGCAATGACCGTAACAAGTGAACCACCTTCACTAGGTGTACCATTCTGGTCAGGTTTAACAGTATGAAATAATCGCGGTGAAAACATGCACACTTCCGTGGGGGCCTCGTGGCCAATCAAGTTAATTTCACTATCCCATCTAGTCCGCTCAATAATGGCCACGGAGCTGACAGGACCATTGACAGCGTTAGCGGCAGCGATGTGGTTGCCATCAGGGGACCATGAGCAACGGCGAAAATAGGTAGTGAGAGGAGAGCTCTTAAAAGGCGAGCTGATGGTAGTTTCGAGGACAAAGTTGTTGGCCATATCATGCTGCGTCGCATTGGGCGCAGGGGAAGTAAATCGAAAGATCTTGATGGTTCGATCATCGCTGGCGGTCGCAAAGAATTTGTTGGCAGGATCGAATGTGATTCCCTTTACGTGGCTCTGGTGGGCTGGTAATGTCTTGAGCTTCTCGAAGGTGTGGCCAGACCAGACGACAACTTTGGAATCAAGACCAACCGAGACGAGTATAGAGGAATCATAGGACCAGGCAAGATCCTGAACATCGTTATCGTGGCCGATCAAGCGCTTGTACGTTTTCCAGTTCTCAACTGGTGGCGGTTCGTTCGTTCCGAAAGTGGCAGTCGGCGGGTTCTTGTCGAGATGGTAAACGCAAATGATCTTGTCGTCGGCACCACTAGCAAGGTAGCGACCATTTGGAGAGAAGCGAACGGAATGAATGGTGCCGAGATGATGGCTCATATGACAAAGTTGACGCGGTTTGTTGTAGTCAAGCGTGTTTGCATTATATATCGCCTCGGTCGACCAGACACGCACATGACCGTCGCCCCCAGCTGTAGCAAGTCGCTTTCCATCAGGCGAAACATGGCAACTGTAAACTTCGAAATCCTTCTGCTCGCCGCTATGGCTCAGCCATGAAGGCTTGATGAGGTGCATGATAGTTTAAGCGAGCTACATCGGCGGGAGACGGACGATGTTCGCGTTATCCCGAGAGTGTCGTGAAATGGAAGCAAATAAGAGGAGGGAGGAGAATTAAGCGTAGAAGTTCACGAAAGATGGGTTTGACAACTTAAGGATTTAGAATAGTTATTTTTGTTCATAGCTTATTAAGTAAATTAAGAAAAATATCTTTATTAGTTGCGAAAGGTGCTGTAGGAATATTGCCTTTGATTTAGATGACTAAGCCCATTCTCAATCCGTCACGTTCTTGTGTGATTGACTTCGCCATCCTGCCCACTCTCCGCTTGCACCTCTTCATTCACGGCGTCCTTGCATACTTTGATTTCGATATGTCTTCCGAAACCCCTGTCTCCACGTTCGTGTCATTGCACTCCCGGCACGTTACGTGAGTCCCTCTACTAACTCTCCCTATCGCTAGTGTCTACGTACAAAACCTCGAAGAACGTGTCAAGCTCGAGCCGCTGGTCGAAGCCTTGAAGGCTATCTTTAGCGAATTCGGAAATGTCGTTGATATCGTTGCAAAGAAGAATCTGAAGGCTAAGGGCCAGGCTTTCATTGTCTTTGACAAGCCGGAAAGTGCTCACGAAGCCATTGAGGTGACTGACGGCTTCGAGCTCTTCGGCAAACCTATGAAGGCGTCTCTAGCTCGCAGCCGTAGCGATAAAACCATTGAACTCAACGGCACTCCGGTCGAACTCGAGGCTCACAAGAAACATCGCCAAGCAGAGAAGGGTTAATCTCTCAGGTCACAGATCTCTCTTCTGTGCTATGTGCTAACTGCTTCCAGATAAACGTAAGGCCGAAGAGGCTGCCGAAAAACATAATCAACTCAATAAGAGAGGCGCCGGTGGCGCACCTGATGTCAGACCTACGAAGTCTGCTCGTCCATCAGGCCTAAAATCGACAAGTACTGCAGTCACTGGCGGTGTATTAGACGAATATCTCCCACCAAACAAGATCCTCTTCGTCCAGAACCTTCCTGAGGAGTACGACGTCAATGCTCTGAACATCATATTTGGTCGATTCGAGGGATTCCGCGAGATCAGATTGGTGCCTGGACGGCAAGGCATTGCGTTTGTCGAATACGAGACTGAACAGGGCGCCATTACTGCGAAGGAGAACACAGCTGGCATGACTTTGGGTAATAAAACCATCAAAGTAACATATCAGCGCCAATAATAAGACTGTGACAAGTAGCATGGCTATTTGACGTACTTCTACTTGGAGCTAGGTAAACATGTCTGGACTCCAACGCTCAGATACCGATAGTGTGAACAGATATTAAAAAAAAAACGCATCGACGACCTCCGCCCTATACTACTTGGTGTTGTGTGATTTGCCTCTTCACATGAAGTAGCTCTAGAAAATGACATCCTCATCCTCTCCAGCACCCAGAATATCAGTTGGGCCATTGTCACGAATCTTCTCGTCACCCTCATCTCCTCCGACTGCTTGTCTCTCTCGTTTGGCCTTCATCTCGGCATCGGCCGCAGCGGTATCTCGCTGTTTCTTGTTTGCGACCTATACCTGATTAGACATACCATCGCGCCATCTGATTTTGGGGAAGGGAAGCTTCAAACCTTCTTCAATCTGTAAAACTCCTCTCGATCTAGCTCGTCGAGCTCAGAGTTGATGTACTTGATTGTGTTTTCTGTTCTCGGAATGATGACGTGCTCAATTGCGTTGACTGATTTACAAATCAGTGCTGTTCGTGTCGTGTGGTCGAGTCTACTCACCACGGCGGTTGACAACTTTGATCACCTCATCGAGGATGACGAAAGCTGTTTGCAGACTAGCTAGTTCAACCAAGGCTTCGACAGCGCGTGCATAAGTCTCCCTGCATCGCTGAACCTGTTGACCACCCTTTCCTAGTCCTGTCAGGCCAAAGTCGTTGTTGCCTTCAGTCAAATAGCTTTCGAAGGCCGGAAGCAAGACACCCGAAACATTATCCTGTTTTGTACGGACACGAAATCGGGCGGATTTGGCAGATTCTTGAACCTGGTATCCAATATCACCGCCGACAGCATAGGTTACTTCTGCTAAAGAAAACGCAGCAATCTGCATAACTCGTCCCATCTTTCGCTTTGCTTCATCGATTCGTTTCGTGATTTCTATATCGTGAGAGGATCAGCATGGCATGCTGGGGATATAGGCATGGTAAGGATCGAACCTCGGAACCGCCTATGTGGAATCAACAGTTAGACACTATTTTTTTGATAACAAGAGAGATTAAACATACTTGGTCAAAGCCTCACTCTTCCGTTTGAGTAAGCTATGTCCAGTCTCGGCGCCCTTCAATTTGGCCTTCATGATACCCAGCGATTGCCGAGTGGGAAAGACGGCCTCACGATCCTTGGCGAATCATTAGCAACAAGCTTGGTTGATTAAGCCAATGTAAGTTTGATAAACTTACCGCGGCGCCCGACATTGTTATGTTTTTCGTGATATGTGAGCGGTTTTGGACAAGGTGTTGTTTATGGTAGGAGAAGTTGATAGATTACCTGACGAGTGCTGTTGGAGCTCTGGTCCTAGGTTGCGTCAAGTAATCACATGGTCAAGGCGCTAAGGTCCCGACTTCGTTTTCTTTCCACCATAAGCTTGTAGGAACCAGGTAAGGGTACGGTGCATACCTATAGTAGGTAGGTACCTTAGGTACCTAGGTATGCAGCATAAGTAGTGCGCACTGATAGGTACAAGTATCGCTAATAATTGGTGGGTACTGCCACTAGCGGGCTCAAAAGAGACAGAGTACTACTACACAGTATTATCAACATTTACTGTCCAATTGTTCCTGGACTACGAAACCACAGCTCAGAGTGGATCCACCTGAGCTGGAACCAGTTAGGCACTGAGGCAGCAGAACAGTTGCGGCTGTGGCTGGGGCGCGACGTTCTTTCGATTTGCAGGGGGAAAAAATTAGAAGTTAAAAAGGAAAACATTTACCTACACAACAACATCACATGCGTTTCAACTGCTCTTCCACGACAAGATTCGATCGCAGCGTATACGGTAACGAGACAGCGCCTACGGACGATCTGCTCGAGCCACGGAAATCTCGCTGGCATCCCCCATACCATTGTATACGAGGCTGTCTTGTCTCTTCATCCTGGCATGATCACGATGCATGACTTCGATTGACATCCCGATCCATCCCCTTCTCCCGAACCACGAGAATCTTGAATTGGCGCGCGTGTTTTTCTGCACGCGCCTACGCCTTCTCCGACCACCATGGCCCCGATCGTTCCTGTTCGAAATGGCGCCAACCGGCAGCCCCAGCTTCATCTTTTGGTATCTATTCCGACTTTGACTTTCCTAAGAGTGAGGACTAACTTTGACATCGACAGTCGAACGAAGATTCCGTCTACGAGCAGGATATTCTCCGCGACGCCGGAAGTATCAAACCATGGCTATCATATATTGAATTCAAGGGCCGTCATGGCACTATCGTTGAACAGGCATTCGTCATGGAACGGGCCTGCGTTCAACTCCCTCGGTCCTATAAACTGTGGAAACTTGTAAGTAGTGCTTCAACTAACGCGATGATTGCTCACTAACCGTTTATAAAGTATCTAGCTTTTCGAGTCAAACATGTCATCAAGCTCGATCCGGTCAAATTTGCGGCAGAGTATCGCAAGGTCAATGCTTTATTTGAGAAAGCATTGATCCTACTCAACAAAATGCCACGCATATGGGAAATGTACCTCCGATTTCTTATTCAACAGCCGCTCGTTACCATGACACGTCGTTGCTTTGACCGCGCCCTAAGGGCTTTGCCGATTACCCAACATAATCGAATATGGGCGTTGTACAAACCATTCGCCAATTCAGTGGCAGGGGAGACTGCCGTGAAAATCTGGCGGCGCTATATACAAATACATCCCGAGGATACGGAGGATTTCATCGAATTGCTGGTGCAGAGTGGTCATTACACCGAGGCCGCAATCAAGTTCATCGACATTCTTAACAACAGCCGATTTGTTAGCAAGCACAGTAAGGGCCATTACGAACTTTGGAGTGAGCTGGTTGACCTGCTGGTAGAGCATGCGGCAGAGATTGAGACCGGATTCGAGACGGGAATTGACGCAGAACGCATCATCAGAAGCGGTATCGCTCGGTTTGCTGACCAGAGGGGCAAGCTCTGGGCAGGTCTGGCTACCTATTGGATTCGCAGAGGAAATTTTGAGCGCGCTCGTGATGTTTATGAAGAAGGCATCACAACAGTCATGACAGTTCGAGATTTTACCCTCATTTTTGAATCGTACATCGAGTTCGAAGAGTCGATTATCGGAACGCTCATGGAGGTCGCATCCGCGCGAGCCGAGAAAGGGATAGAAGATGAAGATGCCGACTTCGAGCTGGACATCAGAATGATGCGCTTCGAACAGCTGATGGACCGGCGGCCATTTCTACTCAACGATGTACTTCTACGTCAGAATCCGAACAGCGTACCAGAGTGGGAAAAACGAGTGGCGCTCTGGGGCGACAACAAGAAGGAGGTGGCCCAAACATACACGGATGCTATTGCAGCCATTCAGCCAAAGCGAGCGATTGGTGCATTTCACCAACTCTGGGCCAACTACGCCAAGTTCTATGAAAGTGGAGGCGATATTCGGAATGCTCGAATCATCATGGAGAAAGCCGTCAAGGTTCCGTTCAAATCTGTGGCGGAACTGGCAGACATGTGGATTGAATGGGCTGAGATGGAGCTGCGAAATGACAACTTCGATGATGCCGTTCGCATCATGGCCAAAGCTGTTCAGGCACCGAAACGATCGACAGTGGACTACTTTGACGAGACACTTTCACCGCAGCAACGAGTACATAAGAGCTGGAAGTTGTGGAGTTTCTACGTCGATCTGGTAGAGAGTGTGTCGACACTAGATGAAACGAAGAAGGTATATGAGCGTATCTTCGAGCTTCGCATCGCAACGCCGCAAACGGTGGTTAACTATGCCAACCTTCTCGAGGAACACCAATATTACGAGGATTCTTTCAAAATCTACGAACGCGGCCTTGACCTTTTTAGTTATCCAGTGGCGTTTGAGCTCTGGAATCTTTACTTGACGAAGGCCGTCGACCGAAAGATTGGTATCGAGCGCTTGCGAGATTTATTTGAACAGGCTGTGGAAGACTGTCCTCCCAGGTTCGCTAAGACTATCTACCTGATGTACGGTAATCTGGAGGAAGAACGTGGCCTCGCACGGCATGCCATGCGCATATATGAACGTGCAACGCGGGCAGTGGCAGACGAGGATCGCGCCGACATGTTCAACTTTTACATCACAAAATCCGCCTCCAATTTTGGATTGCCGTCAACACGTCCAATTTATGAGCGAGCTATTGCTGCTTTACCAGACTCCGAGGCTAAGGACATGTGTCTCAAGTTTGCGGATATGGAGAAGAGGCTTGGCGAGATTGATCGTGCCCGTGCCATCTATGGGCATGCTTCGCAATTTTGTGACCCACGAACTAATCCTGACTTCTGGACCAAGTGGGAGCAGTTCGAAGTTCAACACGGCAACGAAGATACCTTCAAGGAGATGCTACGGATCAAGCGAAGCGTGCAGGCGCAGTACAACACAGATGTCAACTTTATCGCATCTCAAGCCCTGGCCCGTAGCCAACGTCGGCCTGGAGGTACGGATGACATTGAAGTTAGCGACGCGATGGCAGATCTGGATAGACAATCACGGGCACCGCAAGGATTCGTGGCAGCAAGTACAGGCCCGGTGGGCGGCAATGCAGTACCAACAGCCGCCATCGCTTCAAACCCTGACGCAATCGATATTGATGGTGTTGATGATTAATGTGGAATGCAGAATTTGTTTTCAGTTAAGGGATGAAGTTAAGTAGGTCGGGTAACAGTTGTCTTTTTTATTCTTTTTTTCTTTCTTCTTCCATTCTCTTGATAGTACAAATTATTCATCACACAGAACCCCTTGCCTAGGTTCTTTCATACCCGGAGCTCGTTGCAGCATTGTTGTGGTAGAAGTTGATGTCATGAACAGCCATGTCTGGACTCATGAGGTTGACTTCTTTCGCGAGCTCATCTCAGCAATCTTGGCGTAGTATTTGTCGGCGTAATTTCTGTCGACATGCCCATCGCGTGAATTTGGAGTGGCATAGATGGAACCCTTACGCTTCTGAAAGCGACTAGGAGGTACTTTGGAAGCATCTGGTTCTCAAGATCAGCATTCAGTGCTCAGATTTAATGTAGGGAATCGGCGCATAATGACTAACCCCATTCATCACTCATTCGACGGTCTTGCTTTGTTTCCTCGAGAGCGGGAGACTCGTTGAAAGTGATGGGCTGTCCAGCCTGTTGGTTCTCCATATTGGCGATGGATGATATAATGTCAGTGTGAGTGCAGTTGTTGGACGAATGGTAGAACGGATTGGAGGCGTGCGGTATCTGGCTCCAAGAATGATTTGTATAACACAGCGGCACAGATGGTATGACGAGGGATAAAAGGAAGGGCAGTGTAGTGAAATGGGGTATGGGAAAGAGATCGATTAAATAGTGTTTATATGCTTCCCGGACGATGGTCAAAATGTCTGCGAGTTAGTACCTACCTGATAGTCAAAGTGCAGGGTCCTTGACCATCAGTACCTTTCAATGTAGGGAGTACCTACCCCGCAAAGCTTGTTGGATGTCACCACTTGCTTAATGGTCTGGACCTCCCAAAAGTAGGCGAAGTCCACACCAACATTAGCTGCCCATCTTGCCATCCAAGTTTAAGCCATAATTTGCAAGTAGTCAAAGTCTCTACGTATCCGTTACCTGTTACAGGATATATCCATCGGTAGATGATTGCCTTCCATGGGGATGGTATCTCGGGAAAGTCAAGCAAGTTGAGCCATAATTGGATCAGCATAGGTTCTTTGACTGGAGAAATCGACAATCATTACGATAACAATATCTTAATCCATTGAGGTTTGTGGCGTAGGCTTCGTGATGATCACTGCCTTTGACGTCACGGTGATGGTCACGACGCGGAGGAAGCTTTTTGAGATAGATAGGATACATGAGCAGGGACATAACTTGTATAAGCTTCATCTGAGAAGTCAATCTGCGAATTGTATCTGACTTCTCGCGCAGGCGCACCCCTCAAAAAGCTTACGATGACGAGATGGTAAGTGATCACCAGACCTCCAAATGTGAAAGACTTGCTATTGATTGGCATAGTAGGTCGGGTAGGGTTGTGTGATGGGTGCAGAATGGTGGTGGCCGTGCAACGCTACTCGGATAGAGAGGCACGCTGTATGCCGTATCCTGTCACCCAGAGTACTATTACCCATGTACTCATGTGTAGGTTTCCTCGTTCAGCTTTTACCCAACTCCCTCAACCAAACAAATTAAGGGAATAGGGACAGGATATGATGGGCAAGTTTCGCCATTGATGAGCTAGGGTTCAATTACGTTGCTCCGTTAGCGACATAAGCTGTACTTCATAACGTAAGTCCCTAAATAACCGCGCGACCCCCCTAACCACGCAATAGCCTCATAATATAACTAAATCTCCTTTTCTTCTTAATTTATTTATATTATTATATAATATATATCTTAAACTCTCTTCTAAATTAAGTTATTTTTTATAAGATGAGATAATAAAGCCAGTTTTATAATACTGCGCGGTTAAGGGGGTTATGCGGTTATTTAAAGACTTACGTTATGTGGTCAATCAGAATTGCCTAAGGTGAATGATCAACCGGTGGTTGCTACCTCTTTAGCTTCAAATCAACCCTCCATTAGCACATCAATTTCTTTCAGACCAAGTGCGTAAAAGCAGACAAGATTTGGCACTTTTCCAGGGAGGTTACCTCATCCAGCCCAAGCTATAAGTTAACCATGATGGGAATGGTGAGTGGCGTCGAGGACTACCTGCCTACTGGATCGATACTTGATGATGTCGCGGCTTGTTGAGAGGTAGCAGTATAAATGGCACAAGCATAGCTCCAGAGGCATTGCTTGCTTGGCATTGATTGTAGACAAGATGAGTTGCTACAGCTACAGCACTCAGAAACCATCGAAATGCAATAGTTATGCTTGTGCTGCCAGATATTGGTCAAGCTTTTTCTTTTCGCTTCTTTCTTCAATACTATGGTGGTTGAGTGGAAGGAACATCATTTGACCAATAAGAGTTTTAGCTATTGTCTCTGTCAAGTTGTTAAATAATGATGATCTGAAACGCTGAACGTTCCCCTCCCTGCGTACCTTCCGGACCTACTACCTCCAGGGGACTATTTTCCGTGACCTGAGGTCCCCGACTTCCTAGGTACCTAGAGGTAGAGAGTTACCTCGCTGTCGGCCATTTGCCATCCTTACTAGGTAAGGGCTTTACTTGTTATACCTAGGTAGATGGATTCCCACACTGTGCAACTACATGCCGTCGAGTAGCTACCTCTCGAGAGCCAATCAACACATTGAGGCTGAATTGAACTAACCTTACCCACAACTTCAACCAACTACCTCAGCAATTCGAACTGCTGGCAAAAAAAAAAATAAAAAAAAACACCACCTCAGTATGTTCATTCAGCCTCAACTTGTTAATCATTTGAGTGCCATCAGTATCCGTCATCAGAGGTGTTCCTATTTAGGTCATTCTTAATGCGATTCCCCTTGCTAGTTCTGGGTGACGATAATTGGTAAAAGAGACAGTAAGATTCACTAGTTTTGTACTCCTCGGGAGAATCCATATGCTCACTACTAAGCAGGTGGTGGATAACAGACGTATACTTCAGAATTTCAATTGCTTTATGCTGTCAAGTTAGGCCCTCGTATTACTGTTCATGCTCGTACGCCTGGCTTGTCCGGGTCTGGTCATGAAAAGGAAACTTGGTGTTTTCTTAAGGGAAAACTCTCCGGTTCGCAACGCTAGAGCTGTACGAACGATATCAACTCTACAACAGCCACCTTCACCAAACCACTTAGCATGCTCACCTAAACCATCGACAATGGTTGCCACTACGATACAACTCACTCCTCGAGAACAGCAGCTTCGTGAATTGTTACTGGACGTTGCCAAATCTGTCGATGAGCAGGGTCATGCTCCTAAGCCCCTCGAGCTCCGTTGGGCTGGAGGCTGGGTTCGCGATAAACTACTCGGTATCCAAAGCCATGATATAGATGTGGCCATCAATGTCATGACAGGTGTCCAGTTTGCCGAACACATGTGCGACTACTGTGAGCAGCCAGAGGCTATCGCTAAACACAGCATCGGCCCTGATGACATTGGAAACCTACACAACGTCGCCCGTAATCCAGAAAAGTCCAAGCATCTCGAAACAGCAATGGTCAAGATGTTTGGCCTCGATCTCGACTTTGTAAATCTTCGCAAGGAGACCTACACTGAAGATAGCCGTAACCCCCAGATGGAATTCGGAACCGCCGAGGAGGATGCCCGTCGCCGCGATGCCACTGTTAATGCATTGTTTTACAATCTTCACACCGACCAAGTTGAAGACCTGACCAGCGGCTTGGCCGACATGGAAGCCAAGATTATCAAGACGCCCCTCGACCCATTCCAAACGTTCATGGACGACCCCCTGAGGGTTCTGCGGTTGGTCAGATTTGCCAGTCGCCTTGGCTTCACCATTGATCCAGCCACCCGCAAGTCCATGGCTAATCCCAACGTGCTTGAAGCCTTACGTGTAAAGATCAGCCGAGAGCGTGTTGGGGTAGAGCTAGAAAAAATGCTCAAAGGTAAGCAGTCCACTTCTTGCTACGCCTCACGGTTAGTTCCTATCGACGGACCGTCTGATCAGATTTTAGGTGCCCATCCTGGCGATGCTCTGCGACTTATCGATGAGCTGAGACTGTACTCAGCCATCTTCACTGATCCCATCCAGGAGACTGTGCGAAGTCCTGACACTTGTCGGTGGTCTGTCGCCTACAAATGTCTCAGTGATCTAGTACGAGACAGCTCGTCCGATTCTATTGGCCAACGGTTGATCACTGACAACGACGCTGCATACTGTGCTTGGAATCTAGCTGCACTAACACCGTGGATGGCTGTCGAAGAGCCTTACGATCCGAAACGGAAAGCAAATGCCTTACCACTTGTCGCTGTTGTTGCTCGCGAAGGCTTCAAAGCTCCAAACAAGCTGTCTGACATTGTCGCTGCTTCATACCGTAATCGGATTCTTATTCTTTCTCTAAAGAAGGCGGTGTGCGAGCAGGCAGATTTCATCAATGAGCGGGATCGGTTTGGCATGGCGATTCGAAGATGGGATACACCCGCAGGATCCTGGAAACTCCAGGTTGTCAATGCGCTTCTGGTAGAAGCCACTGAGGTCCTACCAGAGTGGTCCGGGGCAGGATCAAAGGGTAAGTATCTTGTTCCCTTGTACATTTATCCCTCAGTCTCTCCCTGCTAACAACATGTAAAAGAAGCAGATTTTCTTTCCGGGTGGCAAATCTTTCTCGATCATTTGGCCAAATTAGATGTTTACGAGGTCACAACACTCAAGCGTCTTCTTGATGGCCGACAACTAGCCAAAGCTCTGGGAGTAAAGCCGGGTAGGTGGACTGGGCAGGCATTGGAGCTTTGCATAGCATGGCAACTACGGAATCCCGGAGCGACAGACCCAACTGGGGCAATAGATGAGGTTCGACAGAGACGAGAGGAACTTGGGATATGTTGAGAGGTTGCTGGCCCAAGGGAGAGTAGAGACGTCTCTCAAGTACCTACTTAGGTTAGAAGTTAGCACTGATGCTACTATACATGAACAATAAATACAAGTTCGTGCCTACCTACCTAAAGTTCCACCGTTAGTAGACATGTGGTTGATATACAGTGTGTGTAAGTGTAAGTAACACTGTATGGGTCGAGAATGGACTCCAACTTGCTTCCATGCTATTCTCATCACAAGCTCTGGTGAAACCATCAATATCTCAACATACGCATGTAATTTCCTTCATATAACCTATCCCGCGCTTCCAGGTTACATTATCATTTGGACCAGGTCCTCACAGTATGGAAGAGCTGCTGTCCCCACCAAACAAGAGTCGGCTTCACACGCTCTCAGGTATGGCAGGGATGAACACATTTTTGAGAACGCTCAGCACTGACTTGACATTGTTCTTTTTGAACAGAAAGCTGCGCCTGTGGCGACCTTTCGGGGGTGATATCTCAGTTAGCAGACGCCCGTGAACAATCGGTATGTTGCTTCATAGGCCTAAATAAGCCTAGCTATTTGTGCTTTTCCCCCCTCGGCCTACTCTATTACTTTCTTGTCTGTATCTCATATGTCGGTTTTGTAGGACACTCGAGATGCCATATTATCAGCATTCGTTTTTTTATCACGCGTTGGTACGGAGTCGCAAAACGACGACCAGTTAACAAAACTGGCTGAACGTATCAGCCATACGGTTCTGACACTTGATGCTGCTTCAGGTATCTCCATCAACCATGCTTCCTGTAATATTGTAACTTACTCTCTTAGACTCATCGTGGCAACCGCTTGCAGCAGAGGCGGGAATTGCATGTCTTTACATCATTAGAACTTTACTCCGCAATGGTTTAGATGAGGATGTTCTTATTAGGCTTGTTGCTTTCACAAACGCCCAAGATCCTTGGACAACATCAACCGCTGCCTCACTAGCGTCGAGGACTATCGACGAACAACTAGCAACAGGAGATGAATCGTCACAATTTATTATTGGACCTATACTTCAGCAGACGCTGAGGCCGATTTTTTCCAAGTCATCTTCCAGGATCACATCTTCTGGCAGACCAGTTCTGTATCCATCTGGCAACGACACGTCATTCCAACCTGCAGCCTCTCACGATTGGCACAATCGAGCCCCATGGGTCATTTCAGTTATGCGATGGGCTGTAGCCAAAGTCGAGGTTAGTCTTATGTGTCTTTATCTCACTGTTCCAGCTTGTGCTCAACCCCTTATACTTCTCGACCTCCAGCTAAGTCAAACAACCACGCAGTCCTCGACTATCAAGAACCATTGGCCGCTGTTCACACCTATCCTGTTGGCCCTTGCGGAGGACAGCGCAACGGGAGTGAGATGTGAAGGCCTCGCGATCCTTGCCGAATTCATTGAGAGATGCCCCGATGAGGTCCTTGAAAACACTGGGATAGGTCGCGTTTTCGAGGATGCCGTGTTCCCTGCTCTTCTCCATCTTCCCACTCTCACACCCGAGGAGGAATCAATCAAGATCCTCCTACCAGCCTATGATGTTCTTTTAAAACTGGCGCAATCACAGCATCCTCAAAGTCCTGGCCAGCGGCGACTACTGGATAAAATCCTTCGAGAAGGTGTGTTTACTGGCTTCTTCCATGCTTCACAATTCTCGAGGATTGTGGAGGTACTCATGCACAAGACGGTGTCAACAATCAATTGCCTGGGTATATTATCAATCAAGCACCTCAACGTAAGACATTCACAGTCTCCTTCATTCTTGCTGACTCGGCTAATATGTATTAAAGAACCTCGTGCCCATCATGTCTAACGTCTTGACCGACCCGTTTGCAATGGCATGCCCTCGTACAGTATTGGCAGCCACACAGGTCTTGATTGCTACAATTTCCACTTGTTGGCCTAGGATCCAGGAGCCTGTACATCTTGAAGAGATCATCAGGATCTTGTCAATTTGTTGGCTAAATCTGCATGACGATGATGGGCAGCATATCTCCAGCCAGGATATCGAAGCCATTGAGCAACGATTGATTCAATCATCTAGGATGCTGCAAGCACTTTGGTCTCATCATCCTCATCGAGCGCCAGCAGAGATAACCGCTGTCGTGAGGGAGGAGCCCCAGCTATGCCAACTCTTTCCGCAAACCATAACACAAAGGTAGTCGAAACCTGCAAAATCTTTGTGATTGGGCAATCTGGCCCTTTTAGTCAAGAGGTTGCTGTTTGAAAAACGACTTCCCAAGTAGCCACTTCCTATAGGCCTTGTATCTCTTCTTGGAACCGTCCTCTTCTGTCACAGTAAGCGGGTTCTCTCCCACTTTGAGCAACTCCGCATACACGTCGATCTCTTCTTCGGTCCCTTTGACCATTAGACCTTCGTCTTGCCAGTCTCCATTTATGTACTGTTGGTACTCGGACGAATCGATATCCGCTGGTGTGTCACTAGATACGACAAGTGGGAGATTCTGAGGGTGCTTGATATATCGTTCATAATCTTCGAGTTCTTGCTCCGCCACTGATGGGTTGAGGGAATCGTGAACGGCCTTGGTGAACGTCCACTGAGCCGCTTTGGACTTCTCCAGGGGTGTGGGCTTGGCTTTGACCTCGTTGTCATTGCCCGGCTGTGCCAAATTCGAATCTTTTTCGCTATTGTCGCGGTCAAGCTTGTCTTGTGCGGGTTGCAGCCAACGCTGAAGTGAGATGCCCTTTGTCGGTGCTTTACCAGCGTCAGCGCCGTTTTTGGCCGACATCAATGGCGTCTCTGTTCGCCCCGATGTTACCATGGTGTTCTTGGCCTCTTCCTTTTTGAGTCTCTTCTTATCGCCATGATCAATATCTCCTTCAGTACGGACACGAAAGGGGCTAAGATCATATCGGCCATCCTGTGTGGATTTCAAAGGAATGTACTTGATCGTCGAGTTCATCTTGTAAGCAAACAGCTTCGGAAACGAGGAAAGAGTTGCTGGTCTGTAATATTCAAGCCAGTAGTCGTCAAAGAACTCGACAGGATGCGAGCGTGCAATGTCTTTACTCGGGACATAAGGAGGTATTGTCCTAGTTTCCAGATAGGCAGGTGTGTACCAATTGATATAGTCATGTCGTGTCTTGATCGACCAGTCTCTGGGGCTTGCGTGGTGTAGATAGTAATCCGTTGCCAGATCCCAGAGCATGGGCTGGCCCTGAGCGAATATGTAATTGCCAAGGAAGAGGTTATACGCCTCCTGACGTTGGCTGTCCAAGAAAGAGTTGTTGTAATAGCGTTTGAAGCTCTCAATCATATCACGGGAATGGCTGGTCCATTGATTGATTTTGCGGTATGTCTCCATTGTGTTCACCAACTGAGAGCCACCATACTGCACAGCGATGGTGTCGCCGTGGTCATGCCACATGTGGGTAAAGAGATTGACGGCATCTGTGTCATATTCGACTGTTGTATTCTCAAGAATACCAAGAGCATGGAGTTGGTGACCGAGAGCTCGCTTGCCGATAACGAATTGAGCCGCATTTGTCCTGTCTAAACAATCAATACAGTTTGTGCGAGCCACACCATTCTGGGCTGACATTGGGCTGGTGATACCATCGCCGTTCTGAAAGAAGCCAGTGGTAGCAAGAACATTTTCGGCAATGAGCTCCAGATTGCCAATGACGTCGCCGCCGCGAACCTTGGAGGCCCTGCTCATGTCCCATGCTTTATGGATGATCTTCTTATCATCGGGGAGGAACTGATTAAGATAGTTGATGGCGAGCGTGTACTCTTCCAAGAGCTTTGATTCTCGCGGCTGACGTTCCTTGGCTTTGATCAGGTTGACTACGTAAATGGGGGCGCCATAACGCTCAAACAAATTGTCAAAGTGCAGTGCTGCCGCACCATAGAAAGGGTCAATAAGATTGAGCTCTATAGGAGGCTTTGGGGTGACGCCTGTATTGTCTTGCGTCCAGTAAAGAGGGATGCTGCCACGGTGTTGCACATACGAAGTGTACTGTGGGCTGCAGTATAGTTGTGGACCCGGCGCATGAAACGATGTGGTAAGAGATTCAGCAACGATCTGCTCGGTCTCGACATCGTTGGCGACGTATCCCTAAATTAAGCTGCTTAGCCACCTCGATAGAACTTCAACGCACAGCAAGAACGAAGAAGGCATATTTACCAGGTCGTTTGCGCCTCGTTTTAGGAAACGGGCACCAGCAAAGTTGCGTGAACGTCTGGCAATGACAGTAATGTGTGCCGTGCGTCCATAGATGGACAATGCTGAGCGAGGGGCATTCTTAGCTGCTGCGACACATATAACCCTGTGGTACGGGAGACCGAACTTACCGGCCTGGTCGATGTATCCGTGAATGATGGGTCGGCACCAGTCGTAAGGGTCTCGGAGGACAGCGACGGCGGGCTGTAGTAGATAGTCGTTCCAGACAAACATGGAATTGAAGTCCTCGTTATCCGGGGGCAGCATCCCTTGACTCAAGGCTTCACGTTCGCGGACTATGTTGTGCTGTAAAGTGTGTGTGACATCATACGAGTAGCTATAGTAGAAGGATCTCGTCAGGTCAAGGTTGTTGAGAATGCCGAGGAAACGCTGCTCTTCTGTATTGCGGGCATCCAGCTTGAACTTGCCCGGTGTCAAGGGAATCAGTTCAGTGCCTTCTATCTGATAAATGTAGTGACCGCCAACCATGGCGACGGTGCTCTTCTTGGTAATGAGGAGCATGTAATAGGGTCCCGTGAACTTGATAAAGCCCAGAAGGCCCCAGGTGGTGCATCGCAGCTTGATGCCCCCGGTCCCGCGGTTGCCATCGTCGATTGTGTCCAAAAGCTGGTTCATCTCCTTGAGGCTGTACACGATCTTATCGTCCGTCATGTTAAGCTCGGCGCCTTGTGTAGTGCGATCGATCTTCAATATGCGATATCGCTTCTCGCTCACGTCGACACCGACAATGTAATAACGACTCGCCGTCTCGTATAGACTAAACTTGTGCATCTTGTAAACAAGCCGGTCAGGCACTCGGTCATCATAGGCTTCGGCAAGCGTACGTGCAGTTGGGTCGGGGCTGCTGGTCCGTATAAAGGGCCTTGCTACGGCTGGCTCGTCGTCGTTATCGTCCTCTCCGGCTCGACCAGGCCCTCCTGGAGCTTCTGAAGAGGGTGGACTTGCAGCATTTTGCAAAAGCGGAAAGACAGGCGCATCGCCGTTTGTTTCGACAGTTACCGCTGGCGGGTCATCGGCTGGTACTGAGTTAAGTGCGTCTGGAACTCCAAACTCAGACATGGTGAACGGAAATGCATGGACGGCATGTCCCTAACCCTCGAATGGGACGAGTTATGTCTGTCGGACGAACAGGTCTTTCACTTGCGTTTAATTATATAGGACTTTCATGGGAAATAGAGCTAGGCGTTGAAAAGAGGAAGGGGTTTAATACGACAAGAAGAAAGTTGCGTGGTGGTGAGAGAAGCTTAGAAGGCTGATGGATTGGATTGGATTGGATCGGACCTGACCATATCTGATCACGACGTACATTAGTGCCTAGGAGAAGTGCGTTATAACAGCTGCTGTACACAGGCTAGCTCGGCGGTACACCCCGACTGGGTGCATACAGCGTACAATGTCGGAAGGCAACAGCGCACAACAACCCCACAATTAGTTCTGTCATTGTCGCCAATAGGTAGGTAGGTATTCGTGGATACCCATTTGAACTTGTGTCAAATGACGTAGCGAAATCCATTGAAACGTAGAAGCAAGCAATGTAAACTTTAAAATTATGAGACTTCGGGTGCCATTCAACAGCATTGATTCTATCGTCTTTATAGCCATTTCTTCCATAAGGTCAAAACCCTATACCAAAACAGCTCCCTGCATAAGACTTGCAAGGCCAGCTGAACTCGATGAATATACTCCAAGATGATGCATCATGCTGTAGTTGCCATCAGTCTATCCGGCGTTTCTTCGTCAACACATCTACCAGTTTTAATTAATCATACACGCCTGTAGACATTGGCCCGCATTCTCACTCTATACTCTCTCACCAGATTGCTTTATGCTTGCAGTCCTCTAATCTGCCTCAGTTTCTTTACCCTTTTCCACTTCCCCTTCAGTCTTTACAGTTTCGCTTTGTTCCCTCTCCACAACCTCTGTCTTGGGTTGTGGTTGAGAGCTCTGCTCTGCCTGTGTCTCCTCTAAAGCTAGATCACTGCGTAGGTCAGGCAGGAAACGGTCAATTCGACGCCAAGTTTCCCTCCAAAGTTCCTCCTTGGACGGATCGTTGTTCGGAACCACGAGATATCCGCTGCTGGCCATGAATAAAACGACATTCTTCAAGTTCTCTCGCACCGCTTCCTCCTATTTTCATCGAGGGTTAGTTTAGTCAACACTCTCAATCCAGAACTTGCTCTATGATAGACTTACAAGGCTGTCTCCTTGCCCACTGTTCATGAGCCGGTCCATGATGTCAATAATCTGGATCCATAAGTCGAGCATACCGTCCCATTCCGAGAGCAGTACAAGATACTGGAGAAACACTTTACAGAGGAGGGAGGCTGCTTGCACCCTCATCTCACTCATACCGTCTCGGTCAGATGAGAATATTTCAGGTCTGAGTAGTTGGTGAATCAGAGGAAAAAGAACTTTGCCAAAAATAGCTGTCCATTCTTTGGGATCACTCGAGGTCAACTCGGGTGAGAGAAGCGATCTTTGCAGTGCTGTGAATGCTAACTGTCGAACATCTCGACAAGGGTTTGCGCATTGCGTCGTCAGTGCCTGGAAGATGGGCAGCCAGTATGCTGACCAGGCTGGGCAGGCAAATTAGTCAACAACATACACAACCAAGCTTTTGAAAAACCGCCTACCTTCACTGCTCTCAAGCTGGGAGTGCTGCATCAATTGAGGAACACGGTGTGTCATGTTGTAAAGAATGTTGACGGCCTTTGATCCTCTCTCAACGGCTTCGGTGTGACTACATGTTCTCGTCAGCTACTCATGCCAGTAACAAGATAGTTACCACGTACCGCTTCTTGTCCAGCTTCGTCTGGGATGGCCTTTGCTGTCGAGGACCCATTCTTTGAATGCTAGATTGTTGAGAGTTCACAGCCGAAGCAAAGTCGTTCAATAGTAATATTGCTGCCTCAAAGTTGTCGGCTACAATCGCAGGTGGGGTTCCTGTTGTCCCTTTTTCGAGAATTTCAAACGCTAATGCAGCGGATTCGGGACGTCGTCCAAGAGTTCGAAGAATTGCCCAAAAGTCGGGAGAGGTCATTATCTCTCGTTTAAGCGGGCCTGACTCGTCGATACAAAGAGCTAGCCCCTTGAGAACAAGCTCGGAGTTCTTGCCAAGGGCGTCTTGAGGTAGGTTCGAGATGGTGTGCAGGAGGAAAGGCACATTAACAAAATCGTAGTCCTTTGTTTATATCAGTACTAGCATGTCCGAGCGAAAGCAAGTCTATCGTGTACTTACGTAGCCTACACGAAGCATCTTAAAAGCGTAAAATGCACTCCTGGAGATAGTGATGGAGTGATACTGCGATGCATCTCGAATTATTCCTTGCAGGACATCAAAGACCTCTTTACCCAGAGTCTCAATGCTTTCGGCATCTCTGGTAGCGAGGAGCGTGCAGAATTCTAGGATATATGTTACTCCTGGGTCGTATTTGTTCGTAGGCACTGCAGCATTATTGTCCGGATTTGGAGACGTGGCCACATGTTCTTGCTTCACACTGATGACTGTAGTGTTCTGATCTTCGGGAAGCTGGTCGATGAGCGACTTTACCACATTCGCAGCAGTGGATGCATCAAGCTTGCTGTATTCGGTCGGTCAACGACGGCCTTTTCAATAGTATCAAACTGACTTACGCAATGTTATCGAATACAGTAGACATCTTACACGACTTGATACAGTCGACAGCACAAAGTGTGCTTTCTAGTTCCTCGTCAGAAGGCTCCGGGGGATCATCCGCAGCATAGCTCGATATGTAAGAAGTAAAAGCAGAAAAGAAACCAGTGTCTGCGTTCCGTGAGACTCGATCAATGACCTGCGACGGTGTCTGCAAGGGGATGGCCGGCATGGGCAAACCTGGCAGGATATCAGAAGAATAAGGTGGGATGAGTGAGTTAGTAAACAAGTTCAGCCAAATGCGGATTATCTGTAATGATTAGCAGTGCACCGATTTCGGGAGGAGAGAAAGCTCACATATTTCCAGCTGTCGCGAATGAGACTTTCGCTTCCTGTCACTACTCGGAACAGGACAAGAGTAGCGAGCTGGGCTCGAAAGTCCCTACCAAGCTTGACAGCCAGTTCACTGACCATGACACTACTCTCGCCCGCTTGGACTTCTGTGTTGAGAGACGTGTTGAAAGGCCTTTCCGTAGCTAAAGTGGACATATGGCTGAGACAATGAACGATCCTATCGATCGCTTCGGTATTGCCATATTTTGAAGCAATGCGGGCGCATTCATCAAAACCAGTGACGACTCTGGCAAAAACCGCATCGTCAGTGGCAGACATGAAAACATATGCGAGGGTGGAAACAATGGGTTTCCAAGTCACGGCAAACATGTCTGCGTCGTAGATGTTGGTGTCGCAAATGATGAGATTGCCGGCAGACTCCGTCTTGAGAAGAAGCTCTCTCCAAGCGTAGTCAAATGCGTGCTTATTATCGTGTTCATCCGGTAAGATGATTTCATTGTTCTTGATGGAATCGTATATTGCTTGAAGGTATTCGGGGGCAAAATTCTTGCCGTTGTTTGTTCCTCGAAGGTTCTTGGAGAAATCTTCAAGGGTCATGCGCTTGTTGTCGGCCAAGTTGGGATTGTGCTGATCAGTATTCAACAAGATAATAGCGTACGTCAGGATATAGACGGCATCCTTGTCAGCAACCTCCTCATCCGGAGTGTCTGTGGAACAGTATTTTTCAGAAAAGGCTTCCACAATGGTGGAAATCAATGGTGCCTCGCCTGGCAACCTGAACGTCTCAAGGAACAAGCGTAGAGCTTCGTCGACTCGCTTAGCTGAAAAGTCAAAGGACTCCAGGAAAGCGTTGAGAATGGCCTCGTTTCCTCTCTTAGAAAGATACTCTCCAAGGGCCTTTTTGGATATCCGCGTTGTACCCCTGAGAAACTTGGCAACGGCAACCGGATCGTTGGCATTGTCGATGATCCCTTGAGCTTCCAGGTAGCCCAAGCCAGCTTTGGGCTTTTCGTTAAACTTATTCGCCCCTTTGATGATAATCTTTTTCCGCCTTCGCTGCTCTCTGACTGTCAGAGGGTCGGGGTAGTTGTCAAATACTGGTTCACTGTCAAGACGTTCGGCAATGAACTGTATGTAACGTAGCAGGGCGTCAAGGCACAAGGGCGGGACGCTCGTAGTGCTCCAGGTTGCCGAATCTGGTAGCGCATTTCTAGACAAAAGTCCAATCAAGTCCTCACAAAGATCAGCGCGGTCGACATCGCAATCGTAGTTCAGAAAGAGCTCCGCCATGAATGTCGGCATCCGTGAGAGCACACCGACACTCTCGACCATAGCTTGACGAGCATCGGGCTTGCGGGCGCCTCCTTCCAAGCCTAGTTTTTGACGGTCTTTGACTGGAACAGGCGTTGATCGCCCGCTGCTAGGTTGGGACGACTGCGAGGTCTTCACCAGCTTTGGGGTTTGAGGGATATCTGCGTAGAGGAAGGGCTCGATACCAGGTTCGCGCGGAATCTCAACTTTGGGGTGAAGGCAGGCCACCAGATAGGACAAGAACAACTCTTGTTGGAGTTTAAGAACTCCACGGCAGGTCGACAAGAGAGTCCCAGCAACTATCAGTGATTCCTGTAGAAGGGCCATGTTATCGGACCGGACCAACTGGAACAGATAACAGCACAGACGATCTTCAGCAATGATGGCTAAGGCAGGATGCCTGGAGATGAAAGGGCCCGAGACCTCGAGGGCAACGTGGATTATACGCAGCGCCATCACCCTCATGGTATCGGTGTGGTGCCGATCCTGGGGGTCTAAAAAATTGACCAAAACTCGGAAAAGCTCACGAACCGAAGGAAGTGAGTAGGGCCTCAAGTCTAAGGATTCGGCCTCGCTAGGCTCAGCCGTCGTTGCTGCTGCTGCTTCTGTGTTTGATGTAGCGTCATCGCCATTCTGTTCATCCTCTGAAGGTTTACCTTCGGAGGACTCCAGTGTGGGATTCGGTATAGGTAAAGAAGCCGCTTCGGGTACAGTAGGCTGCATTCTGACACTACCCATGTCCTCTTCAACTTGCTGGTCCAAAGCCTCAGCGTCGTCTCCCGCTTCGAACTCAAGATGTTTGACGTCTTCGAAGATGATCTGGCACATTCGGACCATTGTAGCTTCAGCAGTCCTTCTGAGAACTGGAGAAAATCGAGGCTGAGAGCAGATAGCCAGACCACGACCCATCATATCACACACGCTTTCGTCGCTTAAGATGTCTCCACCAGGACCTGACATCATGTCCTCCATGAGCTTAAGAATCATCAAAAGAACAACTTCGACCTGTCCGGAATCGCTTATGTCGAATTGACAGTGTGTCACAGCGGCGGAAAGGGACTGCATCGCAAGAGCAAAGCGCGGCGATTCAGGGCATATGAAGCCATACGCAAGGAACTTGCTCAATGCGCCGAGAGCAAGAATTGTGATGGGTGCGGCCGTGCCCTTGGCCTGCATCACATGCAGGAAGGGTGCGAGGATAGACGGGGCGTCGAAGGAGCGAATATCTAGAGCATACAAAGTCAGAGGGTTGGTTCCATTTGAAAGGATAAGTCTGTCGGGGTCTTACTCCTAACACCAGCGAGTTCGTGCCTCAGTTTACCGAATCCCGCGATCATAGGGTTATCTTGCATGCTCTTCCCTCTCTGACCGCGAAGACCCCATCGATTGTTGAGACCCAAGTCCTGGGCGCTGTCGCCATCATTGCCTGGTACAGGACTCTTATTCCTGCGGTGTGATGAGGGACTAGGCGGCCCCAGATGAACCGGATTAGGGTTCCCTCCAAGGATGGCAGATACAGATGATTGCGTCGAGCGCGCGTGCTTCTGAATGGCAGAAGTTATCGAAATACATTCAGAGATGACGAGAGATACTGGATCGACAGCCACGGTTACAGGTCGGCTTCGGTACTGCATCCGAGGCGCAATAGTGCGATTCTCAAAATTGGAGACTCCCGAAGGCCGTGGGCTCTCCATCTTTAGCGGTTGTTGTGCATCGCGGTTCATGGTATGCCGGGAGCGAGGACAGTTGTCAGGGTGGGCGACGGGTCAATTTAGGCTTCGCTCGGGGGTTCGAGCTGGCAAGGAGTAGCCAGAAATCAGGAGGCTTGGTCGATATGCAAATCCGACTGATGTAGAATGGAAGCTTGAGGAAATGAGATACGACAATCGCTTGACTTGACCGCAGTTTGTCACTTCGAAGAAATCTGAGTGAGATCACTCGACGTTGCTGAAGAGATGAACGAACGCTGCCAAAGAAGGGCGAAGTGGGATGCTAGAAAGTTGAGTTGATGGCTCGTGGAACATGCAGTACATGACAGCAGGTAGCTACTAGCTTCACGTAGTAGTACCTACTGGCAGATACGGAGGTACTTTAGTACCTACGCACCTAGCACGCACTACTAGGTACATACAATTACTTGTCTTTCAAAGAGGCCGGGTCCATTCGTGAGTCTCCTAAATTAGATTAGTACCTTCGAAGTTGTCGTCCATGTCACGATTTGATTGGTCCCTTGTCAAGCTACCGGCCCACTACCTACCTACCTAGGTAGGTACTCACTCCTTGAGGTTGGTAGGTTGATACGTGTGCGACCCCTGGAAACCCCAGCGTTGTTACAGAGTACACTGCACTTTCTTTACTTTGTCTGTTATACTGTAGTAATCATAGCGCAATTATTCACGATTAGACGGCATCTCTACATCATATTTGTTGCAAAATCATATTATTAAACCTATCCCAGCCAGACGCCTTTTACACAGCTTAACATGAAACTTGCTTCAGATAGTCCTCTCGATCCCTTAGCAGATTGGGCGCTGCACATGAACCTTCTTAGTCGCAATTACCCATGCCGCATTTTGTACACAAACTCTTTTCGACCAGTTGCTACTGGTTGGAGTCTTATCTCTAAGCCACTGCTTCCTTTACCTTCTCCTGTTTCTCTTGTTTCTCGAGCTTGTTGTCAAAGTCGGCCTGTTTCGCCGCTGCTCCCTCTTCGACCTTTGCCGCCTTTACGGGGGCTGCTCGTTTCGGGGGGTCACCTGAGCCTTTGCGAGCTGCTTGTTTGGCCCCAAGCACTTTCATCTCCTCCTTGTCTTGCTCCCATTCGTTCCGGGGATCACTGAACTCTTCTTTGATTTTCTGTTCCTTCGCCTTCTTTTCTTGTTCGGCCTTCTCACGAGCTAGTCGTTCCTTTTCCATTTCCTTGTTTTCATCAGTAATGCTTTGGGAGAGGGCAATATGCATGCGATATAAGTCTCACCTCCATGTGCTTGATATCATCAACACTAGGTTCGTAAAGATGCCAGATTGTGTAATGTGGTAATCCCACAACCGAATATCCCATTCGTCGAGCCATCTGTAGACTGGCGTCAGCTTCGTGGCTCTGTGATCTTCTTCTCAAAACTTACCTTTCCAAAACCTTCCGTCTCGGCATGCTTTTCGAAACTGAATGCCGGGAAGTGACATCCCGATCTGAAAACTTTGGCCTTGGCAAGAATGCTCACACCTCCTACTCCGTCAATCTCCATTTCCATATCAGGATCACCAAATGGGTCACGCAAGTAAGCCAGATGAGGCCGCCATGTGGCATACTCCGCATAGCCTTCCACGATAACGGCATCTTCATCAAGCGTGTCCGCAAGAGCAAGGGCAGTCTCTGACTCTTGCCATGAGTTCAAGTCGTATGGCTGCTCGCCACCAAGCCAGTCAGGCAAAGGTCTCCATACGTCTATAGCTAGGTTAGTGTCATCCCGAGAAGATATTCCTATCGCATGTGAACTTACTGGGGACAATGACGTCTTTGTTATGACGCATCAAATCTTCCAGGATAGTAAATGGTGCCGTCTCAACGTCAACATCACGCCAGTAGACCCAAGAATGATATGGTCGAAGGGCAGCACTCAGCAACCAGTTACGAGCTTGCGCCATTAACTTGCGCCGACTCGCCTGGGCGGCAAAGCCATGACGACTCTCGACATCCTGATTAACCTTTTGTCCAAAATCTTTCTCGATGATAGAGATTTCGCCATACGGTTGCTTGGGATCTTCATTGGCCTGGATGGCCTCCAAGTTCTCCGAGAGGACTTGCAAAGTCCGGTCCTTGGAGTCGGAGACCAAAAAGGCAAGGTCAATGAGATGATGGGGGTATGTGAGATTGTGCAGATGAGAGAAGAACATGGCCAGATGCGGCTCAGCATCACGTAGAGGAACACATAGCAGAATTCGCTCTTCGCGTTCCCAACCCCTCGCAGTCCCCTGGACAGTTGACAAATCGTAATAGCGAACTGTCTCGAGCTCGGAGACTCCGCCTGCCGACAGGAGTCCGAACGAAACGAGGGAAGCGACGGGATTTGATGGCCATAGCCATAGGCTGACTATGAAGAGGATTGCGCAAACGATTCCAAGCCGGGCGATAAGCTTCTTGCGGCGTCGCTGGGCGGGAGTCAACGTTCGAGGTTGGAACCTAACGTGAAAACATTTAGCGCGATCACTTAATACTAGAGCATCAAATGCATGCTCAGGAGCTTCGGTAGAATAGCGAGCGGTCAACATACTTGTGTGGTGAGATATCGAAAGTGTTATTGCGCGGGTAGCCATTGGAATAGGCTCCCACATGGTGCCGGGGCATCATCTTTGAATGGGTTGGTAATGCATACGCGGGCATCAAAGAATCGATGGGCGGGACGTCCTTGGATAAGTGATCGTGATTATGCCCGATATCAGAGTGGCAAATAAGCGATATTTGTAACGCAGAGTGGCCAGACTCGAGGATAGCGTTACGAAAGATACCAGTGAGAGTTGAAGAAGAAATAAGGGGCCGTACAGTAATAAAGACGTTACAAAATGCCAGAGTTCAATGATCAAGCAACGAGACTCCAGATAGCCCAATTTCTTGCGCTACACGTCTTTTATCCTCAGCTCGTGATTTGGAATCTCACTTCGCCGTTGTTCGCGATTCGTCGTCCGGTTGCCGTCAAAAATAGACATATGGTTGCGCAAGAGCAAGGTGGCTCCAACACCAAACTCGAATTGAGAATTGTAAGATACGAGAAAGTAATACATGCCAGGGAGAGAGACAGTACCTTAGGTAGCGTTTAAGCAGGCAAGGGGGTCAGACAATGTGCCTGATTGGTCATCAGGATTGGCTTAACCAGAAAGGGGAACCCTTTTAATTGGATACGTCCGACGACACAGTAATCAAGGAGTAACGAGCTCCCTTGAGTGGTGTTTCCACAGCTAATTGATGATTTGAGTGATCGGTTGATTAAACCACTTTCTGATGGTTTCATGTATACAACAAGAAGCCTTAGTATAAGCACTAATCTAAGAGTTCCTACATATCTAAAAGTTCTAGCAAGACTACAGAGGGGACTCTGGGCGAAGTGAAGAACTAGGTAGGCTGAGGTTATCTCTGAAGTATCATGACATGAACCAAGTTACACGAACACAACTACACACACGAAGGATGTGCACCCAAAAACTCCATTTCACCTCACATTAGAGTGCACTTATTGATAGGAAATCAGGAAATAATCATGAAACAGATAAACCATTCGTTTGGTAAATATTTGACTCAGTTCCTTTGCAGCTCCTACGACGGGCCATGTGGTCTACGTCCTTAGACATTTGTTAGCTGGTTGATCTGCTCTGAACTTGCTAATGGCCTCAAGCAAAAAAGGTTACCAGGTGACAATCAGACAAGCCGTTTTTACTCAGTCATCTCGGCCGGCCCTGACTGACCGACAGCCCAAAACGGACAGCCGGTAGCCCGAGCACTAAAGTGCATATGACGCTCTGGAGAGCAACTCCACAACCGTTCATCGCTCCTCGGACGAGGAACTAAGGTGCGGGAGGATGACTCGGCAAAGATGAGGTCGTTGAATGGATATAACTTGTTTCATCATATGACACCGTCCCCTTCATGACTAACGGCCTGAAGTTATGCACTTACTTTCAAATGGCATGGCAATACAATTCACTGTTTACCTACAAATGCCTAGCTTTAAATCGTTCGGTACTGCATCTTGTTAGTCATTTGTTTGGATAAATGAGATTAAAAGATGCAAGAAGTGGATGTGAAAGATGTATCAGAGATCTTGGTTTGGTATATTGGGAGTCATCACAATGGTTCAGTAGCAGAACTGAATGAAAGTGTTTCTCATCATCGACAGGAAGACGCAATTTGGAAGTAGGAAAGGATGCACCAACCTGATCATAGTGAGGTCGAAATGTATGAAATGGCCGAAAATCGAATTATCTGAATAAAAAATCAGTCTCATGTTGACAGAAAAAAATCCGGTTAGGAGGAAGCAGAAACATCGGAAAGTTCTCAGATGGTAGTGCATGTTTGTTCAGACGCTCAGGAGTCGCGGGAACAGTGGTTGTGAAGGATCATCATTGGGAAGATATCATGATATAGGGCAAACGTACCAATTTCTACTAGAACTGTGACCGATGATGTTAATTCAAAGGTTTCAGGTCTCGATTAGTGCAATCGTTTTCAGAGGATGTTCCACTTGGAACGCGTCTGGCAAAGTATAGTGCAAGACTTGATGTGTAGTTGTTGTCAGGGTAAGAAGAAGAAAATTGGTGAGAAGAGAAAGAGCAGCAATTTGTAGGTCGCAAGAAAATTTGCATTGCTGGACAAACGGGGCAGATGATGACTCAGCAATATGTGCACGGATCTTATCAGTATATGTTTAAGTGCATAGAAAGCCTCACTAACTACATTAGGACAGGCACCGAAGCATGCCTGTCTATGCATGACGGATTTTATTTTATTTCACTAGTTTGGTACGTCCTTACTTCAACATTTTGTCAATCTTGAGAATATATCATCCGGGTCATCGAAGTTCGCAAAACTAAAATCGCCCTAAGTTTTCAATGGCAGATCGACGACGTGTCAACGGGCCTGGCGGAACCACAGCGGCCCCTGTATATGAGATTGACAATTCAACTATCCCAAGCCGTTCACGCCCACCAAATGGAATTCGGGCACAATGTACGTACAGCTTGCAAAAGGCTTTCCAAATTTGATGCATTCGTGAAAACTGACCCGCCATCGCTAGATCTTAAAACCGGAGTGACGCCCTCAGCTTCAGGGTCAGCATATCTTGAAATTGAACCTCAGGAGTCGTCCGGAAGTAAAGGCATGAAGCTTACATGTACTGTCCATGGACCAAGATCATTGCCACGATCAGCTCCCTTCTCTCCTCATATGGTGCTCACAACACATGTCAAATACGCTCCCTTTGCAACGCGGCAGAGACGGAGCTATCTTCGAGATTCTAGTGAGCGAGACTTAAGTACGCATCTCGAGACAGCTCTCCGCGGCGCTTTGATTGCTGATCGATGGCCCAAGAGTGGTGTCGATGTGATTGTGACGATCATTGAGGGAGATCAGGCTCGGCAAGTAGCCGTCGAGCAAGGAAGTGAGGAATGGGACATCATGAACGTCTTAGCTGGCTGTATCACGGTAGCAGCAGCAGCCCTTGCTGATGCTGGCATTGACTGTGTTGACACGGTTTCCGGGGGGGTTGCCGCGTTGGTGCCAAATGAGGACGACAACGATACCGTCACGGTCCTTGACCCTGTTCCGTCGGAACACAAGGAGATTCTTGCAGCTTGTTGTGTTGCTTATCTCCCGAGTCGTGATGAAATCACCAACCTCTGGCTCAAGGGCAGTCTGGTTTCTTCAGATGCAAATCTCCATCGGACACTTATCGCACGTGCAGTTCACGCAAGCAAAGGAACCAGCCAAGCAGTAGCTTCTTCCCTGATTGAATCGATAAAAGCAGGTTGAGACCCGAGACGGTTAATAAGAAGTGGCCATGACCTGCAGAGTACTTGCTCAGTACATGGCTAATGTTGGGCAGTCACAATCCGTGATCTCCGATTGCATGCTCTTCGTCGAATGTTCTTCTGCGCTGTGTTACGAAAGCTACCAGGGGGTCTTGCAATTTATATGTCGATTCTGTGGGAGTTGTAGAAGGCGATGGGCCTCAGGGTTTTGTCTGAACTAAAACAGTGTCAAGCATCGAGCACGGATAAAATTGAGGAGGAGTCTTTACATAATGCTTTGTTGGACGACGTCACATATCTATCGACATACAAATATTGTCGGAGACAGCGAACAATAATGCGGAAGGCTTAACCATAAAAACGGAAAAAAAACCTTGTGGTTTCATTTCATGATAACGTTACGGTGGGTAATTAATTACCTAGCTAGTAGTTATTGAAGTTCTATCATTCATTGTAGGGTAGATAGCTTTCCAATCTGAGTCCTGGCCAACAAGTGGAATCCGCTATCCTTGCCGCTCGACTGACCCCGCCCCTACGTACTCTTTAGGTTTAGGTGTACGTGCGCCAGACAGACCCACTGTCATTCGGGTTTCCTTCAAGCCGCGATAGTGCTCATGGAAACGTCGACCTTCGCGTCGTGACAGCATCTATCTGCTTACCTGCTCTCTTTTGCACAACGTGTTCAACCATCACAATTTTGCATTCCCAGTGACTCATTTAACGGACACTGCAGCAGTGGTTCTTTTCACAATGACTGCGACTTCATCTTTCATCCCAATTTTCTAAAGGATATCCTTTTCACCAATAGCTCCCCTGACAAACAAAGAACCATTGTCTACCCACTCCGACCTCCCTTTGTCTACCTGCATCGACCAACACCCCCGCAGGCCATGGCCGCCGAATTCACATCAACCTCGCTCCCATCCATCTCAACCGCCGCCAATACGATCCCCAGCTCGAACACGAACAACCCTTTCAACTCGTGGCATGCCATCACGAGCTGGACTTTCAACATTACTCGTTATGCACCAGCTCTTGAAGACATTGTCTGGGTCGGGCCCCGGATTGCCAGAAAGCTTGGCTCATTCATCACAGTATCCGAAAGCACCAACCCATCCGTTTTGAATTATCAACCAATCCCAATCAATACAGACGCCATTCCGATCAATCCTGAGTTGACGGATCAGAACATCATGGAGCCCTTAACGGCTGTAGTAGGCACCGATACTGTCCCTGGTAGTGCGGAGTCAATAACACCAACAATACGACTGTCAGTGGATGGTGCACGCGGCTTGGGTAGTCTTTTTGGATATGCTACGAGCAAATGGGCGCTGTGCTGCATTGTGATGGCCATCACACTCAACCGCACCCATATCTTTGCGGCTACTCGGCGTCGACTACGTTTACGATGGCCTACCCGCCTGATGCTACGAGCTCTTCCCATCGTCGCCCTGGTCGTACAAGCTCGTTGGATTCTCCAGTCCATACAATGCCAAACTTCCCCAGATTTTTCGGAACTTCGTTGGGGAAACTCGAGCAAGAGTTCTGATCTCATGTTCTCTCAGCATAACCCTTTTTTGAACTCGCTGAGTTCCATGTTGCTCATCTCTGCATCAGACGAAGCCTCTTGTGAGGCTGTCCGCATGATTCCTTCCGATAGCACAGGGTCGGTGCGAGACCTCTCTGGATCCCTGTCACTCCTTTGGCCACTGTTCCAGACATTTTGCGTCAGCCAGTTCTTTGAAACGGTAGCGTGTGCAGTCCAAGGTCGGCCTGTGGCCCCAGAGACCGGCATGACCCTTTTTGAGCAGTCACTTGCCTTTGCCGAAGCCGATGCAACAATAAGCAATCAGCTTGGCTGGGGCCTGTTTTCCAGGTCACCAGGTGCCGATCAGTCGACAACCAGGAGCGGAAACACCATAGCTCTCACCCGCTCAATGATCATGAAGCGGGTCAACACACCTCCTGAAGTCCTTGTAATTGCCTTTATATCCTCCATGGCACATATAACAAGCCATGTTTTGGGTGTCTTCAACTTACAAGCTAGATATCGACTAGTGAGTACAGGATTCTGGGGTTTATGCTTTATGGGGAGCCTGGTTTGGAGTGCGCTCTCATTCGATTTCGATGACCCCGCCTCTCAAGGTTTTTCAAGATTTCCCAAAGTATGCATAGTTGGCTTTGTACCACATGTTCTTGTGCTCGCTGGCATAATAATATGTCTGTTCATATACGGCATAGCTCTGTTGCTCTCCGCGATGTCCCCGCCAACTCCAGAGTTAGCCTCGATGAGTTTTCGCCAGAGGCTCGCGCATGCACATGAGAATATGCAGGCCAATGTTTCCTTATCGGAAATCCGAATCACTCGGGAGATGGATTTTTATACGGCGCTTCTGCGAACTGGGTTCGGGGCTATCACCATGGCTAGCGAGGCGGTATATCTTAATGAAGACAGGGGCGTCAGCCTCAAGCGTCATACCTGGCTTGAAGAAGAGCGATTCAAGGAGGTGGAGGAATTGCAGAGGAAGTTCCTTGGTAGCGGGCTGCCGAACTCACAGTACGACCAAATTGGCGCCATCGGACTGATTCCAGTCAAGGCAGGCCCAACCATTGCTGCCAATGGATATGCCAGGGAACGAGCCGCGCAAAAGATCCCAAGAGGCCGTGGTGACAGAAGCCCACAATCTGGAATAGGAGCATCAGAGAGGAGCTCACGATGGCTTATGGCAGTAGAGTTCTTGTTGAGCGTCTATAAGCTACTAGCCAGGTTGGGTGCCAAATCCCTACTTTGGTGTCTTGGCTTTCTTCGCATTCGATATCAGCCTGCCTGGCTGCTTTGGCTTGCTCGACATCCCAAGAGCATCAAGAGCCAAGCCAAGGTCTCTGGTCGCGCACAAGGACGTACGCGAGGTACACCCCTGTTTTCGGACAATGAATGTGGTCCCAGACCGGATGGTACTGATGTGGAAGCTGAATTCAGACGGGTAGGAGGTGGCCAGGATGAGGAGAACCTAGACTCAGATTTGTACAAGTATTGGCTGAAAGGTGGTTGGTGGGGATCGGGTGACTCGAGCGGTGATTTTGAACCTCATCCGGACGAGGACGATTTTGATACGACCAGTGTCGTTTCGATGTCTGTTGCAGGGAGCGACTCCGACCAAGATGCTGGATGGGAATCTGAAGACGATGGCCAAAGAACACCCACTCAAAGGTCCCCACATCCTAGCCGCGAGGGGACGCCTTTTGTCGACACTCCCATGCCAATTGCTGATCTTGCTAGACTCCTCCACCCAACAAACCCGGAAGAGCGTGAGGAAGCAAGAACACTCTCTGCACATCTTCAGCACGAAGGCATCATGACGCGATCCAAATTCAAAGAAATGGAACAACTGCAACGCACACGAATCCTCACAACTCCTGGATCCAACATTCTGCAGCCTGGCGTCCCTGCTGCGATTTCGAGTCGCAATGCAAAACTGAGTCCTGATGAAGAGGAGCGACTGCTGGAACAACTGCTTTTGTTCAAGCGACATGAAATAGCCAAGGCACAGCAGGCATCAAGCTCTTGGGAGGATGGAGGCTCTGGGTTTGGAAGCGACGGACCACAATGCGTCGTGTGTCAGAGCTCACCTAGGACCATCATTGTCTGGCCCTGTCGTTGCCTCAGTCTTTGCGATGACTGTCGTGTTTCTCTTGCCATGAACAATTTTGACAAATGCGTCTGCTGTCGACGTGAGGTCATCAGTTTCAGCCGCATCTTTGTGCCGTAGCGTGTACACCTTGGCGATTAATTAGGGGACTGTGTTTTGGACGCATTTAGTGCTAGAAATAGTTGCATCGACATGATTGCGGCAGAGATGCGACGGTAGCTGCCTTAACAATTATTTACGGATCACATTCACTCATACCTGTCAGGAGTTGGCGGTACACTGTTTGTTCTACTTGTTATTTATTCATGTCTACAGAAACGAAGAACGCCGACGGGAAGGAGTTGTCTGTTTCAGGCGCACTGTTATATCAATCTTATTTATATCAGTCTTACAATCGTTCCTCACATGGCAGCCCATTCAAGACTGAACGTTCTTACTTTACCATCATGTGCAACCCCAAGCCCTGGCTCTTGACCTCCTATTAGAAACGCCTTCTTGACCGCTGTAGCGAGACGACCACCCGCCACGATGTCCAGTATGGGTATCTCCTCATCCCAGTCATATGGGTTGGCCATGAAATGGGCATGGAAACGAAGGGGGTCACCAGGGTAAACACTGTATTTTGAACCGAAGCGAAGGCCAGGAGTCATGAAATAACCAGAGTGAAGCAGGAAACGACATAGATGGCCTGTGGAGGGCTTGTCAGCCATGTGAAGAAGCTCCGATTGTTGAGCAATCAAGGGGCCACTGGACGTAGGCGTGACACCTAGCGATTTGATAATTGTAGCCTCAGGTTGAGGTCCAATTGATTCGTGCTGGTCACTTGGGAATAGATTATCGTCAATTGAACTGGTTGGTGCAGGCTTCGACCCTTTGGATCGAGATGCCCCATGTTTCTTGGCAATTTGAGCGGCCTTTTTGGCATGTTGATCGGCAAAAACCTTGTGGGCTGTCTGTTTCTTGGATCTAATAGAATCCAGGTACGCCTTTCTTGCCTCAGGGTTGGGGTTCCGCAACACGTCCTGGTGAGCAGCTACGTCGTCTACGAGAAAGGCCACATCTTTTTGTACCAAAGTCTCTGCCTCCTCCGGGCGCAACTCGATTGGAAGACCAAGAAAGATGTTCTGAGTTGGCTGCTGAGGAGCTGTGCCAGCGAGCGTGCCGTTGATGTTGTGTTTGCGACGCAAAAAAGCAGCGGCCTCAGAATCAAAAATCAAGTACCGCCCAGCGATCTTGGATATGCGAACTTGATGGTCCATTGACGTGGCAGTCATCCCTTTCCTATGAGCAAAACGTGTTAGCCTAGCTCATGACTGATTGTAACATGAATGGAAAAGGTGAAATAATGACTGGATCATAAGTCGTCTTCGTAATTATATTTGTGTCGTCACAGAAATTCAGTGGATTGACAGATAATATTTGCATAATCATGTAGTCGGGATACGTATGTTTGTACCCATGTGTGCAGTGTGGGAAGGAGTTGTGGTAGCTTACCTGTTGGAATTGTTCGTGATGATCAAAGGAAAGAGGAATGAAAGAAGTCGGAGCTTGAGCTGGTCGAGGTAGTCATAGAAAAATTTTAGCGCGAGTGGAGCTAACTCACTCTTATCTGATAACACGAGATAAGATAAAGGATATCAGCGTCTAACATATGGAGAGAAGCATCTCTCCATGCTTTCCGACATTGACAAGCTCACCATAGCTACTATTCAGTCAAAAGTCAAGACTTTCTTTTTTTGATTCGTTTGGTTTAGCTGATTTCGCTGGTACTTCAGTTTCACCAACTGGTGGTAGACTGAAAGGCGTGATAACAAGTCCGTTCGAGCTACTCAATCGGAAGGACAAATTTTCACGGGCCCATGTCCCTTCAAGACCACCACCTTTTTCGTGAAATACTGGCAAGCTATGTGCGCGTAGAAGGCCTTGGCCTTTGTCGTCGACACCTGGCTCACGAGCTACTGGACCCTGGTTTTGGAGCGGTACAAATTCTAGGACACCATCTGACAAGAGCTCCATCCAGCGTGTAAGCCCTGTTGAGCGAGGAAACAACGTGATGGGAAGTGTCAAAAGTGCGGTCGTTTGCGTAGGGTACTGACGGAGAAGAGCTCTAAGAGCATGCAAGAATTGTAGAATCTCGCGAGGGTGGCTGGCGGCGGATGCATAAAGGGTTGGCGATAGTAGGCTTGGGATGATGATGCGATGTACTGTCGAGGGTTGCGAGCTTTTGATCTTTGCAGCTACATCGTTGATGAACTTTTTGAAGGGAGTTTGGCCGGGCGCAGCAAGAGGTCCGTCAACAGGTGAGGCGTGAAATTGCCCCTTGATAGCGCTATTCTCAAGTCGCTTTGACAGGTCAAATTCGTGGCAAAAAGGAACTACTGGTTGTCCGGAAACCGAGTTCACTTGGGGCTCTGCATGATGTGTCAATATGCCGCATTTGACATGGGGAACTATCTCTTCTTCTTCTTCTGGAAGGATGCGTACCTCGAGTTGGGACATTGCGTTGGCCCAATGTCTCATATCGCCAGGCAATCTTCATCTTATCGTCGGCCGTAGTAGTCGAGCTGGAATCGCCTTTAGAGCCACTCGAGCCACTCAAGCCCGGAAGCTCTCTTCGCCAAACATCACTGAACCCTAGGAGATGTACATGGTGCCCCTGAACAAGACCTTCAGCGGCGTAGTAACGTAGGAGAATGCCGCTAAAGTCAGTGGTACCGTTTTCTTCCAAGAGAAGGGATGTGCCCATTGGTAATCCAGAATGGCCAGCAAGGAGCTGATCTAGGGACTGAGTCCCGGTTGATGTTGTAAGTCTCCCATCTAGCGGCGAAGGCCGAGTTCCAGGAGCAAGAGACTTTTCTTGTCGAACACTTGGTGAGGAGGAACCAGAGGTTCCTATCACGACATTTCGTTTTCGAAAGGACATGGTATGGGGGGGGGGGGGCGATCTATCATTACCACAGTATCAAGCGAATTATGAAGAAGTGAGTCTTCATCAGCAATCGTATTCACGAGCTGAGAAGTGGTCCCAACCCAACAAACAAACAATTTGCGGACGATCACTATAACACAAATTCTTTGGCAGCCACGGTCTTTTGCATTGTTTGTGCGTGCCCCGCTTGACAGGTAGCGACGTCAGTATCAATTTTATGCACTAAACCCCCACTATTCATTTTTCTGGGAACTTCTCTACCTCCCTAAGCACCATTTTCTCCCTTTACCTACACAACCTTTAACGGCAGTCAACCTCTATCTACTCTCAATCGCCCATCATGTCCAGCGGTGACGCCACTCTCTTTGAGGAATCCTTCACGGTGACTGAGTACGATCAGTCGAAGTACGACCGCGTCGCTCGTATCTCGTGCACTTCCAGCGATTCTCAGACGCTCATCAAACTCGACATCAACACCGAGCTCTTCCCCTGCGCTGTCTCAGATACCCTCCATGTTGTTCTCGCAACGACGTTATCGCTGGACGGCAGCAAGGACGATGACAAGGGCTGGCGGGATGTGGGCAAGGCTGGCGACGCGCCCGCAACTATTGCCGATTTGTACGACTATGTCTGCTATGGAAAGATTTATAAGTTTGAGGAGGTCTATGATGGCAACAACATGTACGTCGTTCTGTTCAGTATCTTGTTTACTATTGCTTGGCCACTTCTATATATTAACACTGATTCACAGCAATGCTTACATCTCTTTCGGTGGTCTTCTCATGTCCCTCTCCGGCCCTGTCAAAAAGCTGACACCTTTGCGTGTCGACAATGTCTACTTACTCATCAAGAAATAAATAAGAGCATCTAGACACCTGCTCAACCTGGCCGTGTTCATCCCCCAGAAACCATGCGCCGCCTTTGTACAGGAAGAAGAAAAGAGGGAGATAGGCTGTCCGGTGCATGTATAAATGATACCCAAACCAAAAACACATCTGAACACGAAGTGCTCCATATTGATGTGCAATATTAATGGCTTCTTCATGTGTCAAGCCTTTCCCCCTCACAGCAGCCCTGATCGTGCCGATTGACTCAAGCAGGACGCCAGTTCTTCTGGTGTGGTCCTGGAAATGGCAGTTCACGCCTTACTCTCTTCTTGATCTGATCAATCTCAGGTTCGTTCTCCCGAGTAAGAATACCATGGTGGATGAAGAAGTCTAGAGTGACAAGCGCACAGTTGGGCTTGTATAGACCCTTGGCGAGATCAGTCTTGACCTGGTTCACGTCGTACAGGTCAAACCTCTCAACCTCTCCGTCCTTGGGTTGGGGAATAACATCTGCCGGTAGTTCTAGGTGGTAGACCCATTGGCATTCGGGATAAATGAAGCCGCCTTCGCCGACTTTTGCTGCGTCTGTGATGTAAATGTATGTGACATTACCAACAAATTTGGCCTCCTTGCGAACAATGTCTTCGGGAAGACTAGCCTCCTCATCAGCCTCGCGGATAACGCACTCAAAGGGATCCTCGTCTGTCATGAGGCCGCCGGCGACTGTATTGTCAAGCATGCTGGGAAATGTAGACTTGTTCTTAGCACGTGTAGGGACCCAGAGACGAAGACCGTAAGGGGCGGTTTCATCACGAACATAGGCAATCATATGGACGCCATAACGCATCGTCCCGATCAGGCCCATAGCGGCACGTTCCATGCTGAAGAGTAGCTCGCCCTTTCGGCCATGAACAGGCCAAAGTTCGTTCCGCCAACCTTGAAGGAGGGGGAAGGTTTGATTCTGACGCCAGTAGTCGGCTAGGGCAGCAACACGGCGAGTGCGCTCCTCTTGGTTACCCTCACGAAATAGAGTGACAGTGCGGTTCTCCTTGTCGTAGGTTAACTCTCCTCGAACCTCTGATGGGACTTTGAGAAGTTCCCAGAAAACACGGTCGAGGATATAGCCGATAGGGTATTGGCCTTCAGAGTCTTCCCAAACCAGAGTCCAAAGCCCAGCGTTGATCTCGGAAAAGGCACCTGGGTTTGAATCCTGATAAGGGAATCTAAGATATTGATTGTTAGCAGGTAATTTGTTGGAGGATATGACGGGGTTGAACTTGCATATCGACATCGTCGATGAGGTCGATATTAGTCTTCGACATGATATGAATTGTTGATTTATAAAGAGTCCGTAGTTTTCCTATACCTATGTTAGATAGAGGTTGAAGGAAATCCTTTCATTAAATGAGCCAGCAGAGTGATAAAGGATTGAGGGTTTTATGTTGACTTTTTGTACTAGAGCGACGAGGTAATCAATCAAGTGATACAGGGGGTCACTTGATTACATGCGATGGTTCTTCAGTAAAAGGCTCAACTTACCTGCCTTAATTGTTTCTCAGTGATCTCATATTGGGAAATTTTGGTATTGTCCACCTTCAACTTGTAATAAATGATGGGCAGCCATCAAAAGTCGACAGTAGTGGGTTTAAACTCAACCCCACGTCTTCGGTCATGGCTGATTTGGTCAAGTCTCCCCTTTACAACGATAAACCGAACATTCTGACAACAAACATGTTTGACATGAGGAGGCATATTTGTCTGCCACTATCTCTCTCTTAACTCCCAGATCAGAGACGAAGCACTTTTAGTGAACGGTAAGTAGCCGAAAGATAGGTAGATAATGCTACCTAGGTACGTAATATTCCCTGGAATACGATCTGCCAGATGACGTTGTCCTCTTCAGACGGAAATACCTAAAGTTACCCTATAGCAGCCAAAACCAAGAAGACGCTAGAAGTGTCGAAGAAGGACAAAGAACTTGGACAACAACCAAACAAACAAGATCTCACTCACACCAACAACTGGCAGCAACAGCACCTCTATACATTCTCTACTTTCTCAACCATTTATATACCATCACACGACCAATTAGAGTATCTGCCAATTGCGAAACAAGAAGCAGAAAAGAACAGCCCCAGCACAAACCACTCAAAATGTCAAATCCTCTCTTCGGCATCGTCCCCGCTGGTCAACCTCTCATCACCACCCCGTCCTCAACGCCCTCACCTACATCATTCCTCTACTCACTACCCCCTGATAAGCCTTTCTCCCACATAGTCGTATTCATGCTCCCCGGCATCTCCCTGCCCCCCAACACTGCCGCCGCAATCTACCTCTCCACAGCCCAGGACGTTGCTGCGGCTGCCAGCTCAGGCGGGACCCCCAACTTCCGCTTCCTTGGCGCCATCGGTCCCGGCAAGGAGAGCGCAATGTTTAAGGTCGGAGGAGGTGCTGCGGGAGAGGCTGCTTCTCAGGGAGGCCTTGTGGTCGGCGTCTCTGTTGAGCCTGAAGAGTCTGTGGCGCCTCGACTTCAGGAGTTGGCTGCCAACAAGGCCAACTCCAGCAACAACAGCAAATCGTCTGGAGGGGCACCGTCTACGGTCGCTCTCGCTCAACGCATCATCGAGAATGCCTTCAACTTCCTTTCAAGTTTCAGTGGCCAGGCAGGACCTGGAGGTGTTGAGGTCGTACCACTGAAAGCCTTTGAGAACTGGTGGCATAAGTTTGAATCAAGAGTTCGCGCGGATCCTAGCTTTCTCGAAAAACCTGCGAATCAATGATAAGCACTGTTACTGTGAGCAACTAGATGTAATCTCTGTGTCGTTCATTCCTACTTCTTCCCAAGATTTGTTCACCGATGAAGATGCAACATTCCATCTAACATACATCAATCCAAATCAACCACCAACAGCGTAGAATCAGAAAAAGTATTCAAATCATTGTTTACTACACAGGCTTGGCGGAGACGCCAATTGCAACCATCTCCGGGAACCGTAAACGCCTGTAAAACGAGCCGTGCTACATATTGTTCGCCCAGTATCCGTGGTATGTTCCCTTGTTCAATCAAACGCCAGACATTTCCATACGCCCAACCCATTCATTGTCAATCCAGATGTTACACATGCTCTCATCACCTCTAATCATCATACGGGGATGCGACCAATGGACTCTTGGCACGGGTCGGGCTCCCATTGCGACTTTTGCGACCTGCCTTCAACATCTGCAAAGAGGGGGCCAACTGTTCTCGGCTCTCTGTTCGTACCGCCAGGCCAGCGCGATCCATGGCCAGAGGTGGTCGTCCCGGAAGATCTTCAACCCGATCTATGGAAAACCCAGGGGTTGATAGTCCTGATGTTCGTCCATGCTTGGAGTCGTCGCTGCTATCGGAATGGTCGTCCGAGTCAAAGCTGCCAAGCTCAAAATCGTCTACATCACCCTCCTCCATAACTCGCTCATACGTGGCCGATGAATTTCGTCCGAAAAGCTTGTTGGCCAGAGAGAACCCACGTCCAGACTTTCGTCCACCGCCAGACCTTCGGTTACGTCTGAACATACCGAGCACCTTTCTTCGGCGCTCAGGCTTGCGTAGCAGGTAACCCAAGACAACCATGATCAAAACGAATGCCAGGAAACCGCCACCTGCCGATGCTGATGGCCTCTTCAACAAGTCATCTAGATCATCGTCGTCATCATCCTCCAGACTACCAGGAATAGGCTTTGACCCAGCATGCTCGAAATCCTTCGGAATACCGTTCGCTACATTACTTCCAAACCCGACAGGCAGTGCAGAGTCTTGCGATGGGATTTGTCCCGCAGCATATAGTACCATCTTACCCAGGGTCCAGCTCAACTCAACACCATCAATCTTGTCCATAGGCTTGAAGGGATCGGAAAAGCCTGTGTCGTGTTCATCGTCCTCCTTTGTTGCGTTACTTCCCCCTTCTAACCCAATGCGAGGGATGCCAATTCCATCGTATAGCATATTGATGAGCCACGATGCTTTGAAACAGGCCAGCCGAGCCTCCTCGGCCTTCCTCTCGGGGGACTTCTTCCGCTTCTCAAGATCGTCCTCGATATCTGACCAATCTCGGCTGCAGTATTCCATTACATTATTTTGATATGTTGCAAGATCGTAGGCCTTGTGCTTGCCACCAAACACACCATGTGTTGTGTGCCAGTACTCGGAGACACCGACGAAATGATTGATGTCAAAGTCAATCGCGGGCACATGCTGCCCATTGACAAGACACGGTTGGTCCTCACAAGGCACATCCTTGTTCAACAGAGGATAGGTCCCCCGCAAACACTCGTCGAACGCACCAGTTCCTATAAGGACAGGGTCCTTGGTGTTTCCGCCCGCTAAGTCACCGTCAAGAGTCGTCTTCAATCCCTTGGGCATGCAAGGGTCAGGAATCTCGTGAGCATCGTCGCCGTAGTGGTCAACCAATGATTCCGTGTAACGAGCGCGGGCCTGATTGGCACCAAAACCGAGCCAGGTTGCAGTAAACACTTTATACTCAGTAGAAGACCCATCGAGCGTTCGCATGCGCACCAGTTTCAAATCATCGGCGTGTTTCTCGGATTCGGTAGCGTTGGGGGCGAAAGCGATCTGAGCGGAGGCTCCACCCATATCAAGAAAGCCGTAGGTATGGTGGTTCTGACCGTGGTCGTGCTGGTCAGGGTGGTCGAAGCCTCCGAGGAGGTAATTGGCTGCAATCCATCCATACAGACCCTCGGTTTCACCTGAAATAACCTGGACATGAGCATCACAGTCGGGCAAGATGAACTGGGTGGTAGCTTTCAGGAAGGTGCACATGTTCTGAAGGAGGGCCGATTGCTGTGACTGGGTCAAGAGGCGCATTCCAGCTGTAGCCATCAGATATATTGGAGTTTCGGAAACTTTCTTATCGGGAACTTCGTCGAGAGCAATATCAATCAATTGCTGCAAATGCTCAGGGCCGACTTGGCTGACGTTATCGGCAAACGTAGACACCCCTGGGTGAATCTTTTTGCTCTCTTTGAGCTTGATACGGGGCAGAGCCTTTAACTCGGCAGTGGATGCGCCTTTGGCGGCAGCGGCATGATTCTTCCATTTGTAAACGTAGACACGAGTCCCTGAGGAGCCGGCATCAAGGACGACACCATACTGGGCTATATGACATAACGTCAGCTTTGAAGCTAGACATAGTTAACCTGAGAAAACCAACATGATTTACCCATGATTCTGGATGCTCAGCGGTAAAAGTCTGAGCGCGGGCGAGTACGATGTTATTGTGTCGAGTCTGGAAATGAGAGGCTGCCAACGCGGCGTCCAAGACTTATCCTCGCAGGCGACTGTGCCAAGGGGTGAATATTGGCGGCGTAGTACTCGGAAAATGATATCGATCGAATCAACGGATAAGTCTTCGTGTTATGTTTCGCAATGCGACGCAGGGAACGAATTCGAGCTGTAAGATCAAAGGTCGTGTGGGCAAAGATGAAACGAGCAACGTATTACGGCCAGGTTGGACGTTGGATATGTACGCGCAATTAGATGTTCTTGGGAGAATTAAGGTTAAACAACGGTGTGATTAAGTTGTGATTATGTGAGAATGATTTTCCCCTTTTCTTTCGGTTTAAATGTGGAAGCGAATGTCGTGCATTTCATGAATGCGGAAAGAGCTGATCAAGCGAAGGACAGCTGTAATTTCGGAATGAGATGAACGAAGGTTCAAGAGCAGACAATGAAGAAATCAGGTTCCCTGGTAGCAATCAGGAGGATGGATTGAGTCGAACGTTTCGAAGTGACTATGACGAAAATGGACTAGCGGAACATGAAGATAAGCAAGAAAACAACTGTAAGTATGTAAGTAAAGATGAATATTTAGAAAATGGGTAGAAGAATCGACAGGATTGCTCGTGGATTTACGAGATAAGATACAGTGGGGGGTTTCTTATCGAGTTGCTGCCCACCCTTCCTTGTCAGGGCTTAAAGTAAGTCCTTAGACAAGCACGCAACCTCCTTAACCGCGTAATACTATAAAACTGGCTTAAATATCTTATATTATTAAGGGTAACTTAAAATAAAAAAGAATTTAAGA
>JABGLY010000507.1:0-40266 GCA_013623525.1 Fusarium dimerum
ACTTACTTACCTTGGGTACCTGCTAACCTAGACTACCTCTCTACCTAGGTAGTATTTCACAGGTTAAAATCACCAAGTAAGCAAAGACCCCAGTCCAGTAAATCCCCTACGCATCACAATCTCCTTTTCTTTGTAATTTTGCACCAAACAAACAAATTAACCCCCCACCCCCCCCCCTGGTCCAATAAAGCCAACGAAACGAAACATCAACGGTCGGCCTGCACAAAGCCGTACCAATCCCCTTGCCCTGTTCATTGAAACGAAACAAAACTACTTACTTACTTGTAGCGAGATGCCCTCTTTTTCTTTTTCCCGTCCTCTCCTTGCTTCCGCTTTGACTGCCAATAGAAATGGAACCAAATTTTAAACCACGAAGAAAAATCCCGGCCTACAAGTTCTAGACAGAGAAAAAGACCGCCGAGTCATACCCTATGAAAACAAACAAGTCAGTTTTTTTCTTCCCTTCCTCTTCTCCCTGGTCTTCTTCTTCTAGCGTCTTTCCTCTTCTTGTGGTGATGATTGGGGGTTCAGTGAAGGTAGGAATAAGAGAGAGAGAGAGAGAGGGGAGAGTAACAAGGGGAAAAAACATCTGATTTCTTCAACATGATCTGATGTCCTCCCTTCAAAACAGAATTATGGTTCCCTTGAGAAACCAAATTCAATAGCTTCTTCCCTTCCTTTTTTTTGTTTTTTAACCCCGTTCTCCCTCCAACCTGTTTATGATTTGTGGCGCCCAACGTTCCCGTCCCATCACCGGACCTTGCGCATCCCAATCCCATCCATACACACAGACACACACACATAAGATCCATACATAGGTACATACACAAGATACGCACGCACACACACACACACAACGCACTCATGCACACACATAAAACAATCCCAGTCAAGCTATTCGACGCTAGCAACGGTTTTTCAGCTCATCTTCAGCTCACCTGTCTCTCTCCTCCACCCAATCACCTTTATCCATTCTCACCCCCTTTTTTCCCCCCCTCTCACTTTACCTGGGGTTTATCATCATCATCACATTTCACTTTTTTTTTTCTTTCTCCCCTTCCCACTACTGTACTTTGTGCATTTCACCGTCTAATGGATTGGACTGATTCGTACAAGTAGCCAAGGCTAGTCGAGCACAAGAGGCACGGAAAAAGGTAAAGTTGCATCATTTGGCCTTGTTTTAGCCCAGACCGTTGGATAAAGAATGGAGGAAAAAGAAAGGAAAAAAGTGGTCCAAAATACCGGTTGCATACAGAGTACACAAGAAGCTATCATTACTTGTACCTTACTGGTTAGCATGAACACGGGACGGTGATATCCCGCATTCATCACCTACTCGTCCCGGTTTTTTGGTTTCTTGCTTCCTTGGTCTTGTCCTTGCATGTCCACGTCCACCTGCCTGCGTGACTACATCTTCACGTCACTACGAGACATCCTCTCCAACATCTCTAGATTACTCTCATGCACTCTACTTTTGGTCTTGTTGCACTTGACTGGTCAGTTTTAGTCAACCAATCCATAAAATCCATTGGGTATATCGCTCTTGTTCTGTTAATCCCTCCCTCCATCCATCCCATCTCATGTAAATCTTTATTTCTTTCGTTTCTCCTCTCTCTCATCCAGTTCAACCCCATCTAATTTACTGCCTTGTAGTCTGAACCACAAAACAGCTTTCTTGTAAATATGCCCCGAGTCACTAAAAGAAAGAAGAAGAGGGGAAAAAAAAATATTATGCACAAATCCTGGACTGAATAACCTTGGCAGTCCTGTCCTCTCTTCCCATCCCATTCCATGCCATACCCTATACTTGAGCCCAACCGTCAAAATGCAAGCCAAAAACTCCATCCATCCATCCATCCATCATCCATCATGATTCTTTACCCTTTGCTCACAAATAAATGTCTCCCCCCTCTCCCGACACCCATCGTTTCCAGGCCTCCTCGTATGCATCCTCCACATCCCTCACCCACCGCCGCGTGTCAAACAGACCGCACTCCCATTTGCTGCTCCACAGAAGCTTACGCATCTCGGACAGTCGTCCATGCCCGACCCCGTATCCCTCACCCTCCATCGTGTAGCTCAGGCCACTTGCAAGTCGTACCGCCCATTGCTCGTACTCTTCCTCATTCCCGGCAATCAGCTCCGATGCTACCTGTCGTCCCTCGCTTGACTTGGGGAGAGCGCCTCTGAGGATCGAGGCCGCCATTCGAGAACACATCTTATAGGGATAGCGTGGAAGCGTCAGCAGAGGTGTGCTTGACCATAAGACGTCGGCTGCTGTCGTGTGTCCATTGCACTCTGGCGTGTCAAGAATGAGATCGCAGACACGAGCCCGCGAGATATGCTGACTCTTGGGTGCCACGTCCGTGAACACCAGCCGGCTAGCAACCTCTTCACCTGCCCAGGCTTTGGCGGTTCGTCGCAGGTTAGCCTCTCCCAGCTCTGGAAACCGCAGAAGCCAGAGGATAGCCTTGGGCACCCGCGCCAGGATGCGAAGCCAAGATCGAAATGTCGTTGGCTCAATCTACCACTGGTCAGCAACTCCATCCGATTGTCGATGATCAAACATACCTTGTACAGCTGATTAAAATTCCCCAGAATGATGGTGTCGTCCGACAACGACGGAAACAATTCCCTGCGCATCTTCCAGCGACGCTGCTGTTCCTGTTCCCACGTTATCTGGCGTTCATCCGCATCACATGACTGGGCATGATCGCAGCAAAAGAACGTGTCTCTGCAAAAGACAATGTTCTCCGAGTACATCCAATTCTCCTCATCGCCTTCTGTCTCGTCTCGAAACACATCCTCCACCTCAACATTGCTTCGCCATGGACGTAGCGTCTCTGGTGGAATCACCGTGCTGTCCGCGAGGATGTAGTCGCACCACTCAGCCCCCATGGTGCCCGCGAACCCCATAAACGACATTTGGACAGGGGCGGCGCGCGCTGCGAATATTTCGTTCCGGGCTCCCCTCGTATAACCGTTGAGGTTGACAAGGATGTGGATCTCATCTCGGACAATCTGCTCAACAAGCTTATCTGCCGACCAACTGCTCACATCGTGAAATACGGGCGCCTCGCGCTCAATCTGCTGTCGATGAATTGATCTGTCGCTTGCCGTCGTGGCGTAGCAAAACGCCTTGGCACGCTTTGGGTCATGGAAGCCAAACACAGATTGCATCCTTCTCAGTTAGCTACGACCAATGGCATGAAAAAGGTAAACTTACAGGTGAGCTAGAGGGTGATTGTTAAAGTCAGATGATACGTAGCCGATGTTGAGATGAGGTTTTGGGGGAGGAGGCGGAGGGTACACGTTGGACGGAAGCCATGGAAGACGTAGTGTTGAACAGGATATCCGGATACCGTTCCGTTGTGAAATGACACGAATATCCTTCGCTGTGAGCGGACATGTAAAGGTGTGAAACGGCAGTACCGTCGGCGCTGATGGCACAGTCAAGCCGTTTGGCAACCTTGGTCGCTTGTACTGCGAACTCACCTCCTTGCCAGACACGTAGCGATCCTGGTACCACTTCCACTGAGTCGCCTTGGTTGCCCTCTCCAGAAGTCGAATGATACGAGAACCCTCCCAGGACTTGCCAGCCCAGCTGCCAAGAGCTTCTTCAATTTGAGAAGTATCCCACTTGCAGAGGTGACGTATCTGCCCTGTCAAAGCGGAAATCATCCTGTCACTTAAAGTACCACGACCCCAATGAGATGCTTCGTTGAGTTGACGGCCAACTATCTGCACCACACGGCTCGTCAGACCGCTCTCCTTACCCGTAGACTTGGAATCAATCAAGAGACCTTGGTCATCAACGTGCCATCGGTCATACTTGGACGCCTTCAAGATCACACCGCCACGTCCTCTCCAATCGCATACAGAGTTGAGAGCCGTCGATAGACCACAAACAGCCTCGGCGAATTCTGGGTTCGAGTTGACGGCACGCTTGTAGTATGTGATGGCGTCACTAATGCGACCTCTGTCCTTGACAGCGTTGGCCAGATTTGTAAGGGCAATGTCGAATGTCGCGTCGCATGATACTGCCTGTTCGTACATCTGAATAGCGAGATCCAGCTGGCCAATGTCCTTAAGCAGGCTTCCAAGGTTGGTGTGCAGGTGAACGTGCTTCGGGTCTAGGCGCAGACCATAGTGGTAGTACGCGAGCGCGAGAGCCAGCCCGCTGCCGGGGACGATTCCGGGGATGCTCGGTCGGGGATACTGATCGACCCTTGCATTCGAAGGGGCAGACACAGCCTGCTGGACCCCAGCAAGAAGAATGCCCACATTGTTCGCTGTCGATGGGCTCTCCTGCAGCGACAGGGAGAGGTAGTATAGGGCAAGTATGTCCTCGACCCCCGATGGCCGCTGAAGAATATCGGGAGTAGCGTGGCCGCTCGACAGAGCATCCTGGAAGATTTTAGCCAGCGACAAAAGGGCGTTGCTGGTCGTCTGTATAGCAGCCCGTTTGGTCGAGCCGTCGGGTACATATCGAAGGCCAGGGAGTTCGCCGCTTCCACCAAACACGAGATGGGCAGTATGCCTGGCCCTTTCCGGCGGGAGCAACAATGGGCCAGAATGCTGTCCTCGAGAGGGGTCGGTCGGTGAGAGAACCATCTGGATTCGATGGACAAGTTCCTGGATTCCGCTCATCTGGCGACCCAGACTGATCAAGACAGCTTCCTCGAAAGCTCGAGAGGCTTCGTTAATGTCTTTCAAGCTATACAGCATGGTTCCTTTGGCATGGATAAGGGCCAGCATCCTTCCATTCTCCCTCCCTGGCAAGGCGTATCCGCTGGTGCCAAATCCATAGGCCTTCGTCACATCCCGGGATGGGCCAGCTCCGTGATGTTGCATCTGTTGCATGTCAGCAAGTTGGAAATCGGATGTCACGGACGCGAAATTGTCGCGAGCTCTTCCGGAAGCGTCCTGCGTAGACCTTGAGGGCTGTCTCAAGACTTGTTGTACATAGTTGATGATGTCGACAGCTTCTCGGCTACGCTTCTTATAAAGCAACCCAACTAGGTGTTCGACAGCTTCCAGATAGCTGGGCTGTGCCTTGACGGCTCTGATCCAGTGTTGCTCGGCCTCGTCTTGCCGATTAAGACAGTACAGGGTGGCAGCCTTATTGGTAATTGCCTCGACATGACTGCGAAAGAGTCAGATACATGAACAGCCACTTGACAGTTCACTGGGAAAGCGGTTTCCTTTACCTCGAGTCAAGAGATATGATCCTCGAGAACCATTCTAAGGCCTCATCATATTGCTCTAGTCCATAGTGCAAGCATCCTCCAAGCAGAATCCCGTCACTCCACGTCCACCTGCTCTGCTCACACAAGCTGTTGAGCATTTCTAATGATGACTTCGCGACGGCAAAGGGTGATGATTTGTTGGGAGAAAACGGGAGGTTGAAAAAGTCGTGTTGATGTGTTGCTATTCGTGGTGTGAAGTAGTCGTGACCGTGGTTGTCGGCGGGAAATGATCTGAAGCCGGACAACTCATAGCTGTCCGCAGCCTTGATAGGGCGTGGTGGTTTCGGGTATACGAGCGGTCTAGGTGTGTTGCGACCATGATGGCCTTTAGCCGGTAACGACCTCCGTGCGCTCTGGATATACGAGAGAAGATCAACATAGCTCCTATGCGCCTGCGATAGGACCTTTTCTCGGAAGCCCTGGTGGTTTCCATAGCCGGGTGTATGTAAAGGTGTTTGTAGAGGTCTGCCGGGACTGTAAGGCGTATTCGGATCCGAGCTGACAGATGTAGGAAGAGAAGAGCGGCGTGATAGATCAGACACGCCATGGCGGGGGATGTGCGCGAAGTCTTGATGCGGAAGTTGTCCATGAGGGAATACTCCTGGTGTGTGGACTTGAGTATGCCATGCTGACGGGTGGAGTGGCAGATTCCCAAGCGGTAGGGCGTCGTTCATACCCACAGGCGGTGGGCAGAATGCGCGGACGTTGTATTCATTCGCTCGCATCAACGGTTGGTATATATTCGGCGCCATCGCCATGGGGTCGAACGGACCGACTGGCTGGTACTGCGGACCGTTGGGGAACATGGATGGAATGTTCGGGTGAGCGCCAAGCCGCAACTGCGCGTCGTTCCCAAACCACGCCATATTGTCCATTCGGTTTGACCTGCCGGCATCTTCAAGTTCGGGGTTCCCAGGTGTTGTCGGGTGGTGTAGGTCAACATTCGGCGTATACGGGGGCGGGTACATTAGAGGGAATGCCGAAGGAAACGGCACGGTGGACGCTGAACCTGGGAGAACCAGATGTTTGGAGGGGCGTGGGCCATGCGAATAATGAGAAGGTGTAGCGTCGTAGCCAGCGTCGACGGTGCCGTTGGGGGTCTTTCGGCGAAGATGATGTTCGGAATGTAGTGGATGTAGTGAGGAGTTGGAAGCTGCGAGATGGCGCTGAGGTTGTGAAGTACGGATAGGTATTGATCGCTGGTAGGGAAAGTTGAAGTCTTGAGCATGAAGCTCGTTGTTATAATGGGCGTCATTTCTGTTATATGCAGCTATTGGATCGAGGTTGGACTGCGGCGGCGTCACCGCATGGGATGGCATTTGAAGAAGAGGTAACATTGCAACGGGGTATCTAGTCGAAGGAGCAAAACGGGCTGGGAAAACAAGACAGAAGATGCTGATACGTGATGGTCATTCATGGCCCGTTGGTCAAGCGAAGCATGACGAGGGTTTCGTCGGTCAGGTAGCACGCCTTCTTTTCTGCTGTGTCGGGCAAGACTGATTGTACGTGGTATCACGGTCGCAAACAAGGAAAACGGACAAGGGCAAACGACGGTGTTTAACTGGGCATCTTTGGTTGCTGGAGGTTTAGGCGACGACTCGGCGAGCGCCAAATCACCAATGCCAAGTGGTATCGTCAGAAGATGAGGGATATGTTATTTTCCCGGATGAGCTGCGTAGTAAGCCTCGAGGCACCTCTTCTTTTCAGCTAAAGGTCCTGTAGATGGAGACCAGAAGCGCAATAGTGAGAAGTCGCTGATTGTCGAAGATATACGGATGCCCCTTTCTACCGAGGTAGTTCTGCTGGATGGGAATCGGTTCGGAAGAGATGCGATGTGATATTGCGGGCACAAGGTTGCTTTGATTGCCTGTCATGTGGTGGGGAGTGGTGAGTGGTGTTGTGTTGTGACTGATTTGATTGCGAGTTGTGAGATGGGAAATTTCCAGGGTCTGGATGGCTTGTAGCTTGCAGTTGTAGGTTGGTCTTGCTCTGGTAGTTGCAGTTGTATAGCAGGTACCGCTCAGAGGTAAGAGAACGCTGGTTGCTGTCTGCTGTTGGAGGTTTACAGGTAGGTACTGTTACTATGAGGGTACTTGTGTGATCTGATGGTTCGAAGGAAGGTTACCTGTACTGTACTCTGTAGAAAGCAAGCAAGCAACCTATTCATTCATGGGGGTTCCAGGGCAGGCTGGGAAGAAGAACATGATGGAACCAACCAACCAACCAAATCCCGACTCAACCTTAGCCACCGCCCAAGTGTGTTCGAGCACGCTTCCCTCTTCCCCCTCCATTTCCCCATTTTTAAACCAAAGCGAAAGACGCCAGCTTGTAGCGGTAGCCGTAGCGTCAGTTTTAGCCTTGGATTTAGAAACTTGGACTTGTCAAAGGAACCCCTCGTTTCGAAGAGCCAGGGAATGAATGGCATGGGCAGTAGGAGGGCGAGAAAAAAAGGTTGGGACGGGTCAGACCAGGGCCAGCCGTTGGACTTTAGGTCGCCTTGCTTCCCTCTCCACACGCACACACCAGACTACAACGGAGGTGGGGAGCTGGCCCCTCTCTTCGAGAATGGTGGTATCTTTCTGGTGGGTTTACGTGGAGGATTGTACCTGACGTGATATTTCTGGGGAGGTTGCCGATGGTGGCCTACAGTTTTTGTGTTGCAGGTACTTGGATAAGACTCGCAGCGATGTCGTAGCTTGTGATAAAGCTGTCAAGGATGGCCCTACCGATCAAATACAAGTTAACGGTTCGACCGGAACTATATTCTTTGTTCTTTTATCAATACGAGAACGACGAATGTTAAGCGCTTCAATGTCCTTCTCTCCTCTTCGAGAGATCACTAACACTCGACAAAGGAGACGTCAGCTTCGGTGGCGCATGTAACTGACAATCTGACGGTGATACCCTTGCCTGAAAGGATTTCAGATGTGTTACATGTACAATTCTCGCCCGTCGCCTTCAGCAAGCGAAGCGGCACATCAAAATCCTACCATCAGAAGAAATGCTGGGCGCGGACAATTTGGGGTGATTTGCAACACGCTAACGATCCAAGGTTGGAAATCCTACGACTGTGTCTGGCACCGTGTAAGCATCATGCGAATGCCCTGGTTATGGTGGGATTGATTAATGACAGGGCATTTATTTATATTTCCCTCACGACAATATGTCGTCAAATGAGTCGGTGATTTAATCGTGTTGGCTGCTACAGCTCAAGGTGTCACTCAAAGTAACTTACCCTACAACCACCACACCCTTCTACACCATACCGACCATGATGCCAAGAACAGATGTAGACAATCAGACACATTTCAATGAAACAAAGTGCTTGCGTGCATATAACAATTTTATTGACGTGCAGGACGTAACTGTGTCATTTCTTCTTAGGCTGGAATGCTACATAACTGGACAGATATATCCTCTACAAGCTCATAGGAGCACTGAAAATTACAAACACAAACCTCTGGTCGAGGACATGTGGCCGTGATGGTGGACCATGACATCCATAGATTCGCATAAAACGGGAAGTCGCGGTGAGTAGTAGGCCTACGAGACGAGCTCGTCTTCTTCTTCCTTGAACAAAAATTGAAAAGTACCACTGGGAAGTTTGGTATATCTCAGAGTGTAGTCAAGGGTACATTTGCTTTTCAAAACTTCACACATTCATTCGGCAGACAGTCAGTCAGTCAGTAATCAAGATATCGGTACGGTGTCGTTTTCCATCAACAAGATGGCCTGGGGGGGTCATGATTTTATTTTTTAACTTCGTAAAGTCATAATCTACTCCTCAGGAACTATCCAAATGTTAGTATAGCATTCTTTTTCAAGGACAGGCATGAGAAACTTACTGTCAATCTCGCCAGCATCGATGGCCTCGATGACAGCCTGGGGAGCCTTGCCGTCAACCTGGCAGCCGACAGAGTAGGCAGTTCCCAGAATCTCCTTGACGGTACCGGAGAGCTCCTTAGCGAAAGACTTGTAACGCATGGTGCGGGCAATCTCGATGATCTCGTCGAGGGAGACGGACTTGTTGTGCTTGATGTTCTTCTCCTTCTTGCGATCACGGGGAGGCTCCTTGAGGGCCTTGATGATCAGAGAGGAAGCAGTGGGCACAACGGAGACGGCGGCCTGACGGTTCTGGATGGTGAGCTTGACAGTCACGCGCAAGCCTTTCTGTAGAGGTTCATTAGCTGCCGCGCTTCTTCGAATCTCTTGCCAATTCATTCATACCCAGTCGCCAGTGGCCTTGGCAATGTCTTCTCCGACCTTCTTGGGGGAGAGACCCAGAGGACCGATCTTGGGAGCAAGAGCAGAGGAGGCTCCAACCTCACCACCAGTGGCGCGGAGGTGGATGACCTTGACCTCATTGGGATCGAACTTGGGAGCTGCGCGTCCATGTTAATGACTGTGCATCGCCAGAAAAGAATCGATGAAGCAAGGTATGCACGTACGCATTGCGGCGGTATTGAAATCGGCAGAGGCTCGTGGTTTGCGTGCCGGAAGTGAATCAAAAGGATGGGATTGGAAGAGGACGAAAAGAAAAGCGTTTTGACCAGCGCCGAAGAAAAGGAGCAGAAGAAAAAAATAAATAAAATGTGTGCCCCACAGATCTGCCCTAAAGCGATATGAGCAGAGTGGATGTCTTTGTCATCAAAGGGACACAGTCTTGACCTGTATGTCACGTGGCACTCATGACGATCAAACAGCATGATGGTGGTATGCATTTAACATCACCAGCATTTAATACGAGGACGGTCAGAACCTAAGTGTAAGCGTAGAGCTTTTTAATTCTATTATGCGTGAAATTGACCGTGACTTTTTTTCCCGCTCCAAAACTCAAGGCCAGATCATCGCTACTAATCCCCATCGTTATTCTTGTCATTGTACTTGCACACCTTTATTCCTGGACGGACGGATATCAAGTCATTTCAAAACCAGCGAGGACACACAAACAAATCTTGTGCAACAGGTTTCGTCACGATGTGATTTTACCGGGTATCAGGACCGGACGCCGCCATACTCCTTTAGTTGGTTCCGCTCACAGCCAGCCTAGTATTGTTTGTTAGTGGATGTTTCTTCAAGAGTGAGGGCAATCTTACTTCATCAAGTGATCCATGAATGTTTGCAAAGACACATCATCGGTGAAGATAGTCTGAGCTGTGGTAGCTCCCACACCACCATAAGGACCAGTTGTGTGGGTAGTCGAAGGGTTTAGCTTGGAGAGTAGGAAACGAGCTTGTGAACCACCGGCATCGCAGACAATGAATCGAGGAAGGGGGAATCGGTCAGTGATAAGATCCTACAATTAGTTAGCAGACATACACGAAGCACGAACCGGACAACATACCCTGGCATCTTCCTTGGGCTGCTCCAGAAGGGCGGCAAAGTTCTCGTAGCCCTCCTGGTCCTGGTATCCGGCCTTTCTCCACTCAGCAATGGTCTCGCCGTGGAAGATTAGGATGTGGAAGAAGGTATCCAGGAGGAGAATGTGGGTGGGCTGGATAGACGCAGAATCCAGTAGGACGGGCTGGCCACCCTCCTGGTCAAAGGTGTACGAATCCAGAGTGGGCTGGATCATGATGAGAGAGTTGCTGACATCCTCATGGTTCAGAACGTGACGGTAGAAGGCAGTCTCGTCAGGAGAGTTGTTGAACACTTGCAAGAACTGACTTCGTCGCAAGTGGAACATGAACTGAGGGTATAGCGTAAAGTTCTTCTCCAGACGGAACGATGAAGGATCGTCTTTTCGGTAGTCGGCGAATCTCGAACATAGACGAATGAGCATTCGGTCGACCCAGCGAAGAACATCAGGACCGTCGTCGACCTCGGCTTTAAATACTGCGATACGTGACATCAAGACAGCAGCAGCCTCCTGATCGAAAGACTGGGCAATGGCAGGGTCACCCGCAGGTCCACTCAAGTTTCTTGCCACCGTTGTGACACGGAGATGGAAGAAACCAGAAGAGTGTTGGTAGTATGTCAGGAACTGCATCATACCCTTCTGTGGTGCCTGCTGAACTCCGGCTGCAGGTCCCTGACCTGCAATCTCAAAATAGATACCGTAACTGGATTGAGGGTCGATACCGCACATCTTCCATGAGCACGTGTTACCAATGCCGCACTCGGTCTCACCCACAGAGATGGATTTCTTGTTAAGAGATACAGCGTGGCCGATGAGGCCGGTGACCTTGAGCTCCTTGGTGGTGAGGACCTCGAGGACGGCATTGAAGCCCATGAGAAGGTTGTCGTCGCCATCCTTCTCGAAGATTCGCACGAAGGACTGCTTGAACATGGATGAAGTGAAACTATCAGTCAGAATCATGTGTCCACCAGTCGAGTTGCACAGTCCCTTCATTTCGAGCAAACCGACTTGATCGAGACAACCAGCGAAAATATCAATGATGTGGCCGTTGTGAGCGGTGCGTTTAGCAAGGTTCTCGTAGAACTAATACTGCGTTAGACAGATCATCAAAGGGAATTTCTTGATCATACCTTCAGAGCCTTCTTGTAGTACTTGACGTTATCGCGGTCGATATCGTGATGTGATCGAATGGGCTCTCTCAGCTCAGGTCCAACAACCATACCAGGTCCCTCGGTCGCAGCACCACCGGCAAACAGCATGATACGGCCACCGGCATTCTGGAACGATGACTCAAGGAGGCCAACAGCAACGCTGAGAGCAACACCGGTGCAGCGGAGGCTTCGTCGGTCGTTGGCAACAGGCCAAGGGTCCTTTTGCAAGGATTCGAGGGCCTTGGTGAGCTGGAACTCGGCCTGCTGAACAGGCATGAGGAATCGCGAGGCAGGTCCGGCGGCGTGTGGTCGGCCTGGCTGAGGCTGCATACCAGGTCGGATACCGGACGCTGTCAAACCAAGCATCTCCTGGACCTGCTTGGCAGAGTACTCCTTGCTTCCACGGAAGACGTAGGATTTGGCGCACTCTTCATACCCGATCTCGTGCACATGTGCCTAGCGCATTGTCAGTTTGTGTTTATTGCGGTGAAATTCGCTCGAGTCATACCATGGTGCCGTATGTGATGAGGCCCACGAGGGCGTTCTCGGGGAGGAGACTCAAGCTCATGACGAGAGACTCCTTGAGTGATGCGAGGCTGTCAGCCTCCTGGCACATGTCGACAACATAGAAGAAGATTGGGGGCGCGGGCGCAGGCCGAGAAAGACGGTACTCGATCGTGGTGTTGGCGGGATGGAGCTCGGGAGGGATGGCGTTGGCGGTGATGTCTTTGTAATGAGGAGGGAGCTGGTTTCGTTGCAGACAGAAGGGGCAGATCCAGACTCGGGCGCGAACATCGACCTGGCTGCAAGGGCATCAGCAAAAGAATATTGCAGAGTTAGGAGTGATGCTATCGTACCAGAAGGGGTTCAGGACTGAGCGACAAGGCTGCTTGCATGTGACAGGCTCAAAATGTAGAAGAGGAGTATCGGGCTTCTCCTTCAAGGGGGTGTATAGGGCTCCGATGGGAACAACTAGTCTTGAGGCTTCCTATTCGAAGGGTAAGCTTCAAGAAATCCGTAGATGGGTTTCCAAACTGACCATACGAGAGCTGGGGAAGACATTCCAACTCAGGCGAACACCATCGCGATCCTCCACTTCACTCCATTGTTCCTTGAGACTTTCGAAATCCATCGTTTGTCGCGGGGGGGCGGTGGCCGCAACGAACGGATGATAAGGGGATTTGAGGGTGGGGTTGTTGAGGGTAAAGGTTGAAAGGATAACGAGATTGTTGTCGAGGTCGAGAGATTTCGGGAGGGTGTTAGGAGAGTAGAAGAATTAAAGATTGCTCAAGCTGGCTTGGATGGGCCAAGTGGCTTTTGTCGAAGTTGAAGAGCTAACTGCCAAGTACTTGTGTACCTCTTCAAGGAGGCTTGTTACTGCCCATGATGTTGACACATTGGCCGCCCCGGTAAATGACAACAGCTCGATATAGGAATATCGCGTCAAAGTCTAGAAGCGGGATGAATTGTGGCTGTGTGCTCCGCAAGCGGGGTGGTGGCTACTCTCAACGCCACATGTCTTGGTTGAAAACGACCATCAAAAATCCCCCCATTGATTTTGCTTGTTATCCTTGCAAATACTTTACATCCTACCATACACATTATTTAGGTCCGTTTGTGGTCAAGGTTAGGTAAGGCTAACATAATCTTGGAGGCTGCGAGAGCTTCCAAAGAGGCAAATTCGGTTAAGAGTAGATTTGAAAGCACTTTGAGATATGCCGCGGTGTGTTGTATAACTAGCTAATCCCTACTTTTAATGTTGGCCGATTCGATTACCAGTTGTCCTTCGGGCTCTGTCTGTTGAGAATGATTCTTCAAACCGCTTCACTAGATCGTTTATATTCTAACCTGGCCACGGTTAACAGTGAAGTTGATATCATTCATATTGCCTTCGTCCTTTGTACAGGTCCATTGAAAGAGGGAGCGAGGTGGCTGGGGGACCACCAAAAGTAATACAGTTGAAACTAAAGGAGGAAAAAGGACTGGGGAGAGGTGTGGATGGAAAATCCTCCGAACAAACAGTCTGAGCAAGACAGCATACTATGAGTATCATTTGAATGAATAGTGTCTTGAGTCACCCCCAATCAAGGACTCAGATGTCCTCTTGGCGACCAGTGTAATCGTCTCCGGACCTCGAGAACAATCATCATAGCGTTGTGCTAAGCATTGTCCTTTCCGTCTCTGCATCCGAACGAAACAAAAGAATCCCCATGTAGCAAACGTGACCAGCATGAGAGGTGTGGTGATGCCCAAGTACAGCAGAACCCTCTTTTCCCATGGCGTAGAGTCTGCTGTAGGGCTTTTGTCATCCGAGTTCCAGTCGAACAGAGGGATACTGAAAAGAGACGAGACAAACGTCGGGGGGATGAATAAAACTGTTAGGAAGGCGAGTGCCTTCATGCTTGCAGAATCTTTGCGTGCAAGGGTAGCAAGACTGTGAGAGTCGACTGCGATTTCACGACTTGCTAGGTTTCCATGCTCAGCGATCAAGTGCATCAACTGAGGGAGTGAGAAAAGGCAGATCAGCAAAAAAAGAAGAAAAAAAAGAAGCGGAAAAAAAAAGCTGTCCCAAGCTATGAGGTGAAGGGGCTAGATCTCACTTACAGCATCTTGTTGTGTCTGGGCCCTATGCTTAAAGCATTCGACGTCAAGCTGTTGCATAGCTGAATGCTGACGAACCGCCTCGAGAATCGAGACAGTGTTGTAAGGCGGCACGGATAGATATGCAATCTGTCTCGTTGTCCATTTCTTCAGCTCATCCAGGATGCTGAACCTTCGGCTTAGGACGGCGCATTTGGAGATACACCCACTCATGGTGGCGGAGAGTTGCAAAAGGTCACCGGTTGCTGGCGTCTCTGCCCGGCTCCGAAATGCGTGATGTCCCGTACGTACTTCGGTCTGGTGGACTTGGTGTTTGAGGGTTTGCAGCAGGCCGTCGGTTTCCCTGCAGAGGAGAATAGACCACATGAGGCTAGGGGTTGTGACCAAGTTGGAGAGAAGCTGTATGAAGTGGCAAGAGAGAAGGTCTTGTAGTATGTCTATTTTACTCTGTTGAGCGATGCAAATCATGTTGATGACCTGGGATTCGGGATGTTGTGACCAGGTCACAGCCAAGTGAGGATGATTGCAGAACCAGTATGCTGTGATTCCATTTGACTCAACAACCGAGCCCACGCCCGCAAACGTTGCGCGGAATCGTGACTGAGCAAGTTTCTGATGAAACGCCTGAGCGACTTGCTCCAGCACTCCATGGCCAATATCATTTAACCCAAGCTTTCTATCATGAGGGACCCAGACCGCGCGAAACATGCAAGAGTCTTGTATCTTGGGTTGTTGAAAGTGGTTTGTGTTGGACAGCCAAGTATCAAGAGTCATGTTGGGGAGTCTGTGATGAAATGTTTGATACTGACCAGGAGAGTCTGTAGATTGTCAGACTTCCGAGACTTTGACGGAGGCGTTGCCTGACGGATTGAAATTACCCCAAATACATTGCCTAGTCGCAAGGTATTCGTCGATTGAAGCGATGGAAGCCATTCTTGTATATGATAGAGAAGGATTAGGTACTGGAGGCAGTATCCACAAGTGTTGTGAGAACGGAGGCGATGTTTCTCTGTTGGTTATCTCCTGGAGGTACAACTACTTATAGTTGCGTGCCGCTTGGGCTCGCCAGGCGGACGAGGCAACTTGGAAGTGCGCATGCCGATATGCCCAATGGCGATCAGGGTTCTGAGTGAAGTGTTGGAGTAAGGCGGACAGGTTGTTATCTCTGTGGCAAGTTTGGAATGACTGGATGAAGACCTACACAATAAGAGATAGAATTCACTACTTAGGAAGAGGGTAAACTAAGGCGTACTAAAGAAAGGCCTCAAGACTTGACTTGTAACAGAGGCGTTTTGTCGAAGTTGCTGTGGTTTTATAATGACATTACAATTTCTTTTGATTCCTGATCCTCCAAGATGTGCAGAAAAGAATCATGCCGCTTTTTAGAGTGGTAGATAGAGTACAAGGATAACAAGAACATATACAGATAGATTTATTTCATGACATTTGCTATTAAACTTGTGGCTATTTCATTCTGGGTAATGTCCCTGATCATCAATCTGTCCCTGAGCCATTTATCATAGTGACTTCATCTAAACCAATCCCCTCTCAGTTCAATGACGTCCACGATAATGATATGCAGGCTGCCATATCCATCTTCCCTTGCATAATAAAATCGGAGAAGAAAAGAGAGATAGAGAGAGGGGAACCAACATTCCAGCATCAACACCATCATCACCAAAATGACTGTTCAATCCACCAAACGATACGCCTACGCAACCCTCATCACCCGCTCATCCTACCTCCCCGGCGTTATCATCCTTGCCCACACTCTTCTAAAACATGGCAGTAAATACCCCCTCATCGTTCTCTACACTCCCACTCTACCCGCCGACGCTGTGAAGGCTCTTCATCTGGAATCCTCCAAAACAAACATCATCCCGCGACCATGTGAATTCCTGCTACCGCCCGCGGGCACAAAAGTCACGCTCATCGCGGAGCGGTTCGAGGATACGTGGACCAAGCTGCGTATTTTTGAGATCTTCGACTACGACGCTGTTTGCTATCTTGATGCTGATATGGCAATCTTCAGAAATATGGATGAGGTTTTCAAGTACGAGGAGAGTCTACCGGCGGATTGGTTGGCGGCGAATCATGCTTGTGTGTGTAACCTGGACTCGGACTCATGGGCACCCGAGGATTGGACAAAGGAGAATTGCGCATATACCCCCCTCGCTCATCCTTCTGCTCTTACGGAAGCCATCCAGCCCTCGGACACAGGACCGCAGACGCACCGTCTTCTTAATGGCGGCATGCTTCTCTTCCATCCATCTCGACAACTATGGGACTCGATGCTTACGCTCTTCAACACGACGCCTCTCCTTTCGACGTTCCAATTCCCTGACCAGGACTTTTTGGCCTTGTTCTTCCATGATAGATGGCACGCTCTGGGATGGCAGTACAATGCTATCAAGACGATGAGGAACTGGCATACCAACATCTGGAGGGATGAGGAGGTGATCTGTCTCCATTACATTGTTGATAAGCCATGGGTAAAGAGGGTGGGCGAGGATGGCGTAGCAGGGTATCTGGGGTTAGACGGTGTCACGCACGGGTGGTGGTGGGATGTGTATCAGGAGTGGGAGGATGAGAGGGGGGAGAGTGAGGTTGTGGATATTTTGAGAAAGGGGGTTGCACCGGTTATATCGGTTGAGGCTTGATGATCACAAGTTGTGAGTAGGTGTAGAGTATATACCAGAATAGAGATTGCTGATTGCTAGTACTACATAATGACATCTTTGAGACGAGAGATAAATTAACCCAAGCTAATATTGCTTCGGAGGTGTCATAGATTAATAAGAAAGCAAGTCGTCGATTTAAAGTTGAAACCAGCAAGGACCAGGGAGGTTGACCATCCCTGGTGATATGATCCTCAAACAACCCCATTCAGCCTTTCAAGCCAATCTACCCAGTATGACCCCAAATGTGTTGATATTGACTGAATCAAGAACTCCCCTCCATCTCCGACAATCCAGAAGGTAATGTAGAGCTTGAACAGGCTCCTAGTAGTGCTGTATCATGATTGGAGCAAGATTGGAGTTGTGAAGCTTTCGTAGAAGAGGGCTACGTTCAGTCCCGGATGTCACAAGGACTATCACCGAAGCAGGGGCTGCTGGCTCAACGGGAGTTTGCTCCCCAGTGAGACGACTGGCATTTCCCCAGGCCCGACTGGCGATAATCCGGATTCCTTGATGCAGGTCAATGCAGTGAGTGAGCTTGTGTGAGCCTTTCTCATCCCCAACCGGGTTGCCATCCGAGAATTCGTTAGTCGGTGAATCGTGAGCGAGAAGAACCTCGAGAACCGGGAGGAAGGTCACCTTGTGGAAAGGAGGCGGAAGCGATGATTCTGCAAACCGACGGGCTTGAAGTTGAATATGGTAAGAGATAGAGAAACAACGAAATTGGTCACGGATGTGGTTCAAATTAGGTGGACCGAGATCGATCGTATCGTGGAGATCAGAATACGAACCAATCGCATTGTGACCCGAGATGTATTACGACGTGGATTGTCGTGACAGGTGGGGATCCTGGACATACATTCGGTTAGATATTAGGAGATCGCATGGTGACTGTTGACATGCAGAAAATACAGCAGAGCGAATCTTTAAGATTCCTTAGTTCAATTGTCTTACCACTCGTTCTCATTTATACACACTCTGTTTCCATTCGTTTATATCTACCTTGACAGATACCTATGTAAATCATCGACATCCCAGAGCGGCAGCTGGGCTGTTTTGCTTCATCCTCGGGGTGGTCGCTATACATGTTCGACACAATCCCGATGTTACTAGTTACGGGAATCTTTTGGCGATGGTATCCGTGTTTCGGGACCAAGTCTGAAGGGTCATTTATCCCTATGCAAGAGCTAGCGGAAGGTAGTAGGACGGCAGAACGTCGTTGAGGCGTTCTGGATGATGTACCATTCAATATCAAAATACCGTATAGTGTAGAGTACGTCTTAAATGTTCTTGAGCAGAGAAATTTTCAAACAGAAGGCTTCCACTACCTTGCTTAGACTCTTATAATACAATACGGAAAAGTTAGAAAACCCGTTGTCCAGATGACCAATCTTGCTCAGTGATACATCTAGGCCGTAGCTTTGGCATCTCGCTTCTTATTGTTGACTCTCTCGACGATCTGTACCAAAGGATTCTTCCTGGCCTCCTGCGCAATCTGGGAATCACCCTCCGATGTAGTACCGTCCACCAACCTCTTCAAGTAGTCTTTCATCTCGTCTGATCTGCGCCAAGGCCGCTCCTCAGGGGGTAAAGCATCGTCAAACGAATCACTACCCGGCCTGGAGTGCAATGCAGGCGATTTAGCGGAAGGATTAGCACCTTTTTCGAGAAGAAACTCGACAATGTCCCAGTATTGCCAGTGGACAGCACAGGCCAACGCGGAGCCACTCAATGTTAGAGCGTTGATGTTAGCCCCGTAGCTCAGAAACATTTCCATTATCGGTCGCCAGTCCTTGTATTCACCAGGTTCGGGGTCTTTGGAAAGTCGCCTGATGGTGCCATGTAACGGGCGTGAGTACTGTGGATGAGCGCCATGTTGGAGAAGCATCTTGACCACGCTCAAGGAACTCTTTTCTACCGCTGTATCCAACGTCAAACCCGAAGTACGATCCATCGGAGGCGTGGCTTTCTTACTCCAACCTCCTGTTCTGCCATCCTTGAATGGTGCGACGTCTGGATCGGCGCCATGCCTGAGAAGGAACCGCGTGATGTCCGGGTCCTTGATGCAGTGGTTGATCGCGACCCCGAAGAACCCGCCGTTGCTGGGAACCTGCTGGTTCGGATGATACGGCGAGCTGGAACATGGGGAACGAAAGATGGTTACAGGCGTTCTTTATGAAGGCTCCGTTAAGAAAGGCGCCGCCTTCTTCCAGCAGATATCCAACGACGGACACATGATTATTTCGGGAGGCGGGAGGGGTGGCAGATGTAAATGTTCAAAATACGAGTGTATAACGCGTGCTAGGACCTCCCGCTTAGATTCCATCTGAGTTTGATCTCTGTTCACAATGTCCTCATAAGCTTGAAAATCGGCCTGATCCCACCTACTGGAGCCTTTTTTCATGAGTTCTCCCAAGCGAGCCTCATCGTCGTCACTCCGCTCCAACTTGAAATCTTGAACCAACCTAAATACGTTCTTGATGTCGCCTATGAAAAGGGCTAGCGGAGGCTGCCCAACTCTCCTTCGAAGGTGGCGGTTTCCGTAAGGCATCGTTTTGGTGTATTTCTTGGAGATGTTTACTTGATCAAGCAGAGGATGTGGTGGTCAGTCATTCATTCATTTAGGGGACTGGGGTGATAGGGCGATATCAAACTCAGAATTGACTCCTAAATTCAATATGCCAACAAAAGGGTCCCTACCATTCTAAACATGAGTGTCTGCCAATACGAAACAAGCTGAGGCATCTTTTACAGGGACCCATACCGTTCAATCTTTACCCTAGTCCCGGGTTTTGCCCGACCGACAACAAGACGGAACCCAACATAAATCGCAAGCATGCGTAGGCTGCTTATTGAGTTCAGGTGATCCTGGTGATGCTAAAACGAGGAGCAGCTGGATATTGAAGGGGCGGACTGGTGACAACTAGGCCGTCGGTAAGTATAGCTTCATGAGGCTTGATTGAAGACATGATGAAAGCTGGCAACTTTACGGTTGTAAAAGGTGACGATAAAAAGCAGACTGTTGAAGTTACCAGTACATACGACCATACCTACTGGAAAACTCGGGATCCCGTCAAGTTCTTGTCTTCTGTTCAAGTGTGTCTAATCTCAGCAACCATTGATTCCAAAATCGGAGATCTTAATCTTCATTTTCAGAGGCGTCTAAACTGATAGTAGGCTAATAAGCTTCCACAATACCTATACTAATAATAAGATAATATAAATGCAATATGCTGAGGGCAGGTAGGGTAGTGCTTAAAAAGTCTTACAAGGGTTTACTTTTATTACTTAATATATAGGTAAATCTAAAATTTAATCTTTATTAAGATTAGTGCTGATATTTTAATAAATTTATATTACTAAATTAAAATACTATTAAACCTTAAAGATAATTATTCCAGTTTTGTTTCAAGTTTAAACTATATATCTGTCAGGCACTGCAGCAATTCAGCACCCTCAGCCCGACCCTCTGACTGGGGGTGAGTTATTGACCTCCCATGAAGGGTAGTTTATCCAGCCTTTTATAATTTATAAAGCTGGATAGGTATAGGGGCGTGTAGTAGGGACTAAATCGAAGAGTGTTAGGGATTGCATGTTAAGAATAAAACTATGATAATTCAAGCATAAGGCGATGATCATTGTCTGGACCATCCTGCCTTTATTTTGCCATCCAAATCTTGTCCGCATCGTCAGCCAATGCACTCTGAAACGGGTGTTTGTCAAGCCAATCGCTGACAGTCTCCTTTATGGCATGTTTGCAATAAAACTCGTTTAGTGCTTGATTCAATTCTAAAGTTTGTTAGAATTCTGGTCGATATCGGCAATATATTCTCACCCTCAAGTGGCATGCCACGGGATGGCTGAAGAGAAAATCTAGACAGATATTCGTTGATGAGAATCAGGTGGCTTGGAATCGATATCCCTACATTGTTTGTTAAGATAACCCTGTCAGCTTTTTATCACTATGCGAAAGTCTCTAGTCTCACCTCTTGGCACAGTAAAGATGTATGGTATCTCAACTTCATGGCCTTCATCCTCACGATCCAGATTCTCATCAAAATATTGACGAATGAGTTCCTGCATAAAGAATGTATTCGGGAACATAACGGCGCCATTGGACACTGATAACAATATTCACTTCACTTATCCAGCAAAGAGGTAAGGGGATGTTACTGACAGGATGGTCGCTTAACAGCAGGGTACACAAGACCATTGCTATCAACATTTACGCCTTCATCATTTGGCGGTCTCAAATTGTTGTCCAAGAGCTTGCAGTTCTGGCTCGGGCTGTAGTGTAACAAAGAAGTAGGGAAAGAGGAGTATACTGCTTTCACCGAGAAACATCGACCTGAAGAAATGGCCTCTAGGGATATACCTCGACGGGTTATCCCCTCGAGATCCGCGGAAGATGCCAGTGTTGAACATGATGTTAAATATGAGGTTGGTAACCTGAGAATTGTGTTTTCCATGAGGTCTCCTGAAAAGAGAATACCTGTCCAAGGCCAGTAATCTCAAGCCTGTAAGATTCAGTTAAAACATTGATCCACATTCCGGTTTGTAAGATGTTTGAAGTGGCTAAACTTCGGCTGAGAAAAAGATGTTCTGCCGTAATTTACCGCTTAGTTGCATCTTGCGACTGATTAACTGTTTCTGGGTCAACGTCCCATCTAACGAGAATACACTTCATACTGGTACGCGGCTAACGGATCGACACACCACCAATAATCTTGCAGAAGAACCTGATTGCAGTTTATCTAGCATGGATATATATAATTCTATGCGGCAGATTCGTTATAGACAAAGTGTCTCACCAGTTGCTCGGATCAGATAAGCTTAACCGCATCAAGACAATGGAGATAATGGAACCCGCTTGCTTCTACGCCGTCATACGTATCTCAAACTCTTGATTGAAATGAGCGCGGCTATGCATTGTCTTAATCACACTTCTCGCCTACTTACAGAACATCGACATGAGTCAACACATACTATGGAGAATCAGTCTCATAGGGTTAAGAGGATGTCAAGGTCCGTTTTCTGCTCAAGAGTTTACATCTGAGGTGATCCATGTATCATTTCCTGTCACCTATGGCTTAAACTACCAGACTTTCCTCTAGGTCGAAGAAAAAGTTAAACGCTGAAGAGTCTAGGTCCAGCCAGTCAGTCGGTTGCCAGTGACTGAGATGGTTTGTTGACTGGCTGTAGTGTGACCCCTGATCAAACATGGACCCGAGATCGTCAAGCATCCCTTCCATATTCTCGTCAGCACCGTTGTTATCATCCCCTGTCCCGCTGTCTTGTCCACGCTGTGACGCTCGTGTAGACGATCCCCTCGAGTTGGATCGAGCTTCCTGTCGTAGTTCTTCGATGATGATGCTATATCTCTTGCTCGCTGATTCTGAAGACATGGCCTGAGAAAGATGATTCTGGCATCGCTCTGCAAGACTTAACAGAGATGCCTCGTTCCCATGCCCATCGGGACAGCTGGCTTTCTTCTGTATCTCCCAGACATACACCACAGCCAAAGCACAGAATGTAACGTATGGAATCCACCACAACGCATGAAACATGGCTTTTCTCTGCATAAACATCTCGTCCACCATATCCAAAGCTAGAGTAGCCGAGCTGATACATTCGGCTACGCAGGCGCTCAACGCCGGGTCCGCGTCCTGCGAGTGGTCGAGAAGAAATGGCCGGGTGGTGTGCATCATGGCGTGGCAGTATGCTAGCCTCAGAGCGGTGACTTGTTGGGAGAATAGGGTGATGAGACTGGATGGACGGACGTTTCCGAGGTGGGCAGGAAGGCTCTGGCGCCAGTTGTGGAGTTTATGAGTGTAGCGTTGGGCGCGGATGAGGCGTTGGTCGGTGGTGATGTCCTCGATGGAGTAGACTTCTCGAGATACGTCTTCTATAATGCCTGCTATTCTACAACATGGTTAGTGATTTGCTCAGGTAGTATTGTCAATTGTTGTAGTTTGAACGGGGTTACCTTGCATGAAACACCAACGAGTCAACGTAGCAGTCCATCTTTGGCTCAACAGATAACGGACCCTGAAGTGTCATGTCTTCGTCATTTACTCGGTCGGGATAATCCTGATCAGCATCGTTGCCATGATAAAAGCTCGGTCGTCCGAATACCACAGCCAGATACTTATCGATAGTGTAGGCAACCCAAAATGTCCTCTTGCGACATTCCGAGATAATGTAATCGCCGGGTCGGCCGGCAGGAGTGTGTGATGATTTACGATGAAGTCCGAGGGCGGAGGCGATAGGTACAGTGCAGCCAAAGACATACCATGCTTGGTTCATTCTGGAGGTTTGTAGGAGATAGAGAACTTGCAGGAGCCGTGCCTGAACGGACTCCAAACGAGGGAGACCAGTTTCTATGGCAGTCAGATCTGAAGCCGTAAGGAAATACTGCTCGCTCTGGTCGGGGGAGAAGGTTTCGTCGTTGACTAAACATGGATTTGACATTTTGGTTTGTCTCAGGCTTGCGATAGCTAGAATATTGACAACAATAGCAGCCCTGGCGTGGCCGATTCCGTTCTCAATGGGTCGTCCATTGTGGGAGTTTTCGATGGCAGCATTAAGCCATGAGTAGCAGTACTGCTCGTTGAGAAGTCTATACGTGACGACACAGTTCTGAAAGTAGAACTGGAATAAATGCAGTGTTGCTGCAGCATCCAGGAACAAGGGGCCCTGCTGTCTTGTGGCAAAGGGTTTGTCACCAGCGGACATGAGAAGTTGAAGATTTTCTGTCCCTGTGAGGACTCCAGTGTTTGTTTGCTGCTTCTGAAGAGCCAATCGTCTGCGAGCTCTATGAATGAATGTGAGGTTGGATGTAGGGTCGAAGATTTGGCCTTCAATCTCGGTTGTGTCCAGACCCGAAGGCCCTGGAGATGAGGGTTGTGAGGGAGGCCCGCGAGGGACAGGCCTCGCAACTAGAGCAGCATGGGTTGAACTAGCAGACATCAATAAAAAACTGTGTATACTATCAATCCAAGGAGCTTCCTACCTAGAACTTGCTTCATTGTGTTCCAAAGGTGTTGCTGACACCGGTGTAGGCGGTCTACCCCTTCGATACTGAGCATTATACAAACAATCCAGTCCCCTCTTCACACAAACCTGACAAGGGACAGTCCCCGTGCATTTCAACTTCTTGACCTTGCAATAATCACAAGCTCGACTGACTTTTGACGATTTGCGACGATTCTCTGGCTCCGGCGATACAGCCAGAGCTCGTTTTCCTGGTGTTGTAGAAGTATTGCTATATGGTGAAGATTCCGAAACGGGAGTGACTCCATCAATAGATTGAAGACTTGTGTTCTGCATCTGGTATAAATGCTCTCTGTGTAACTTGTGTCACTGTCAATGCTTCAGAAGCGCAAAATCCGGGGGGGACTGAACAGGATGTGGAGATTGAGGAGAAGGAATCCGGAAAAAGCAGGGGGGCATGTCCGGACTTTATAGTAGGGGGAGCTATCAAGGACACTAATGAACATTAGGTGACGGTATTTGCGGGGGAAAATGCGGAGGCTTGAATGAGACAGGTTATGGTGTGAGGAAGTTGGCCGGGTTTGGGAGGATGGAATGATTCTTGTTGGCATGAATGGGCTGTTTTGCACAGGTTTCAGCAACATGTATATACGCTCAAAACTATATGCGAGAGGAGTAACGATACACAAGAGGGTGAGGATAAGAGTGAGGATGAATATCTACTCCTCATGACGGACAGGATTGTAGATATCCCCTACTGTTATAACACGCATCGACGCATGAGAATCCGGAAACTTGAACTAATTCATTTATTGACTTGAATCTATCATTTGCTCATCATAATCAAACACCCTTACTGAATCCGAATCTATCAATTGGATACCCCGTATCTTACTTAAGCCACCTTGCTCAACGATGCCGATGAAACAGCAGCGTGAATCTCGGCCTCAGCACCATCAGGAAGAGGCAGCAGAGGTGATCGGACAGTAGCATGTGACAGAATACCACGAGCGACAAGAGCATGCTTCAATGCCACTGTGCCCTCCATGTGTGAGCCGCGGTGGTACACAGCCTTGGTGACGGGGAGGAGTCTGTCGTGGATCTCGCGAGCTCGCCTGTAGTCCTTGGCTTTGCCTGCCTCGATAAGCTCGAGGAGAGGCTCAGGAGCAATGTTGCCGTATCCGACGAGCATACCATCAACGTCGAAGGCAGTGTGGAGGAGGTACTCATCGTGGCAAGTGAGAACAGGCACATTGGGACGCTCCTTTCTAAAGACGGGGATCTCAGTGTCCCAGCGGCGCATGTTTCGGACACCGTTCTTCATAGCAATGACGCCGGGGAGGGCAGCAATGTCGAGAAGAGTCTGGAGGTTGTAGGTGGCCTTGGTGTTGTCCGGATACTGGAACAGAATCAGGGGCAGCTTAGAGACCTCGTAGACAACCTTGTATCGATCCTGGGGAGCACCAGGCTGGTATCCGAAGCGCAACCATCCGTGAGAAGGATACAAGAGACCAGCCTTGGCACCAGCTTCGACAGCGCGCTTGGCCTCTAGAGCAGCGACCTCGGTACCCTCGCCAGTGATACCGGCGATGATGGGGATCTTGTCGTTGACGGACTTGACAAAGGCCTTGATCACGTCGACCTGCTCCTGCTGGGTGAGGAAGGTTCCTTCTCCGGCATGTCCGAGGACGACGAGGCCCTTGACACCGTTGATGCTTCCGAGCCAGGATCCGAGACGCTGGATGGCTTCGTAGTCGACTTTTCCATCCTTGGTGAAGGGGGTGACGGGGGCGGGGATGAGACCTTTGAGATCGAAAGACATGATGAATTAGGGGATTGTTTGTGTTTGTTTATTCAGATGTTAAAAGGTTTTTGAATGTTGTGAATGTAATTGGAGGTGTAGTTGTGCTTGTGATTGTTGTCTGTTGATGATGGATATCTGTTCCAACGACGCCGGATTCCTGTCTTTATATACAACTTTCAAAACCATTTGATCCCCCCTAACTTACACTCTGTAGTTCGCATCTAGATGCCGAAATCGTTCTTTTGGTCAGAGACTCCATATCAAAAATCCGGATCCCTCGACTTACACCCACAGTACAAAAAGGGGGGTTCAACCTATGTCACTTCAAATGAGGGGAAATCCGGACAACAGCCCAACCCCACGCAGAGTCCGGCCGGATTCCAGCCCATATGATGTCCGGATTCTCGGACTTGATCCACCACAGTAAAGAAGATTCTTGGCCATGAGCTGATATAGGTTTGATTTGCCGAGGACCGGAAGGATTGTTAGTATCCGGGGGATATCCCTTCGAAATGGGAACTTCCCCATATCCACCTCCACAAAATAAAGACATGACCTCCTTGTCCTGGATTTCTATAATGTGGAAGTAAGGGCAAGAAGAAAAAGCTGGGGTATCCGGAAACACTTGTGCTTCTCATTCCATCCCGCCCACCCGCGCCTGGCCTTCCCCGGACTCTCAGACCTTGTGGCACGATCAGAGTACGTTCTCTCCAGGAAAATTGGTTTTCGCCTTTTCTGCTATAAGTAGCCCGAGCTGTCTTGACCCCCATCCCTCGACAAGACACTCTCTCTTCTGCTTCATCAAACCCATCTCCATTACCAACAACAGGATACATACACGTTATTGAATCATGGCACATCACGATGTTGAAGAAACACCATGTGAGAAAGTTGATGTTCAACACTCTGAACGCGAGAGAGGTGGTCTCTCGCAAGAGGACTATGACTTTTTGAGACTTTTCCCCGAGGATAGAAAGAAGAAGATTCTTCGAAAGGTTGATGTAAGTCCCATTTGACGTGTATTCGGTATCATTCATGATTCTGATCATCTCTGCAGTTGAGACTCGTTCCCATGCTTGTTCTTCTCTATCTTATCGCCTATCTCGATAAAACCAACATCGGTTCGACTGACAATCTCTTGAGCCGTGTCAATTATGCTGACATCTCTAGGAAATGCCAAAATTGAGGGCTTGACGGTTGATCTCAACATGCATGGCATTCAATACAACATCGCCGTGGCCATCTTCTTCATCCCGTTTGTTCTCTGCGGTGAGTGTTCCATGCTTCCACGCGTCCACGAACCAACAGTCGACTAATTCACACTCAGAGGTCCCATCCAACATGATCTTGTCCAAATTCAAGCGTCCATCTTGGTACATGGGTGGCATCGTCTTCGCCTGGGGAACCATTATGACGTTGACGGGCATTGTGCAAAACTACCAGGGTCTTCTCGCTGTCAGATTCCTCATGGGTATCTTTGAGTAAGCCAACCATAATCCCATGTGACTACGTTACACTGACGACTTCTAGGGCCGGCTTCCTCCCTGGCGCTATCCTCATCATCTCAAACTGGTACCTCCCCAACGAGACACAAACCCGAATCGCGATCCTCTACACATCCGCCGCGACAGGCGGTGCTTTCTCCGGTCTACTGGCCTTTGCTATCGCCAAGATGGACGGCGTAGCCGGGTTGGAAGGCTGGCGCTGGATCTTCATTCTTGAAGGTCTCGTCACCGTCATCGTCGCCATCATGTGCATTTTCATGCTCTGCGACTCCCCCGCTCTATCTACAGGCTGGCTGGCCGCCGATGAGATTCGATACCTGGAGTTGAGACAGCTGAATCGACGAGTCACCACGCCTGGAGAGTACAAGGACGAGGGACACTTCAACCTGGCTGTGTTCAAGGACATCCTGTTCGACTACAAGATCTGGCTTCTCTTCTTTGCCAACTGGTCTAACGCCGTTCCCAACTACGCCATGAAGTTCACCATGCCCAGTATTCTCAAGGGAATGGGCTACACATCTTCTCAGGCACAGCTCATGACGATCCCTCCCTATGCCTGTGGTGCTATCTCAGCCTACGTGTTTGCCATCTTCGCAGACAAGTACTCCTGGCGATATCCCTTCATCGTTGGTCCTCAGTGCTGTCTGATAATTTCCTTCATCATTCTGTTTGCCTTGTCGGGTAACATTGAGAACAACATTGCCGCGTGCTACTTTGCTGTCTGTCTCGCATGCTTGGGGTAAGTAATCACGATAACAACTTACCGAAACAAACAACTAACATCCACAGAATGTATCCCATTCTTCCCGGCGTCAACGCCTGGAACGTCGCTAACACTCCCGACCCAACCAAGCGCTCTGTCAATATCGGTCTTCTCGTTTGCGTCGGCAACATCGGCGGTCTCATCGGTTCCTACATCTACCTCGAGCGGGAGAAGCCGCGCTATCCCACCGGATACGGCACATCTCTCGGTTTTGGTGTTGCCGGTCTGGTTGCTGCCACGCTTCTGGAGATTCTTCTCAAGAGAGGCAATGCCAAGAAGGCGGCCATGTCTGAGGATGAGATCCGTGACAGGTATACTGATGAAGAGCTTCAGCGTATGGGAGAGAAGAGTCCTCTGTTCAAGTACGCTCTCTAAGTGAGAACTGCTCATAGGCTGACTTAATCATCTGGACCTGTTGAACTGTTATGTAGTACAGACGAACATGGATAATAGCAACATATGGTGTTTGTCTGTGAATGATTCCACGAATTTGTGACATTGTATCATATGGACCAAATAAGGTCAACCAACATCTCGCCATGCACTCCAGCCTCTGAAGCATAATTCTTATACGACCATTCTTCCATCATTGTCACATATAGCATATATATAACGTAAATATGTCGTCAAGATGAACTCGTTACTATCATCATAAAGAAGCATTCTCCTGCATATGCATGTCCGTCTCTTCAAATTGCATCATATCCCCCGTCCACTGAGACCACCCCAGAATCCCCAGACTAGGATCAACAGACGGGTTCGCAAAGCTTTCCTCCCATAGGACATCCATTCCAGGGCTTGTGTTCTCGTCGTAAATGATTTCGCCCAGCGCCGTATTGTCCACCATCGGGAAACTTAGCGACTCCGGTAGGCTGTTGCTCTGCATGTCTGGCATGGACAACAGGACCGGCGTTTCCGACATGTTTACCACTGGTGTTTGGATGGGATTTGGTGCTGCGGGAGTGTTGTCATCCGACTCGGGCGATGTTGTCGCCGTGTCGGGATGCATGTTTTGACATATGTGGCTCAGAAGCTCGTAACGGGATCTCATATGAGTGTTTCCGCGCTCGCTTATGGTATGCAGCAGGCGAAGACCTTTCTCGACGGCTTTGGTGGTGGATGGCGTGGTGGGGAATGTAACATAAGTCATAACCAGGACAATTGTTGCCGAAAGAACGTGCTCGCCATCCATGTAGCCATATGTTGCTAACGATGTTAGACTTGGCGAGTGATTTCCGTATCAAGGGCTTACATACCAACTAGGTTCTTCTCAGCAGCTATGGTCATCATGTTAATGACATCCTTAGCACCTGCGATGCAGATATCAATGGTCTTGACTGTAGAAGATGAAAGGCCTTCTTTCCAGTCTCGCTCCTTGCCCTGAGAATACTGACCACTTCGGATCCGTTGCAGCCGCTTTCGCACAACATGAAACAGCAGTGGACGTACTGTCATGTTGATACACTGGTAGTAGTGGGCAAGGGTGCTCACACTCTCACGACTGACATCTAGTCGAGCTGGGACGAAACGAAGCTCATCTGGGAGGTCTCTGTACCACGTCGACAGCTCGTGGATGATGCTTTGCACGGATGACATGAGACTCTTGCCTGACTTGGGAGATGAGTTAGCCGAGCGACAGTAGATCACTTTATGAATTTCGCCAAGGATTCGTGATAACTGGGTGTAGTGGCGAAGGACGACAGCTGGACAGTACTGTGCTTCTTGGGGCATTCTTGAGGGCAGGGCAACACCAATATCCTCATCCTGAATGGCGATTGGGTTCCCTGACTTGACAGAGAGAATACGATCAAGACTATAAATTGACCACCAGACCCGCCGACGATACTCGCAGGCCTCCGCGTCGGGAGTTGCCGAATTTTGGGAGAGTGAGCTGGGGCTCGAAAGGTTGACCTCCTGATGGAGGCCGAGAGAGATGGCCATGCGGAGAGCCATACCAATATACAGAAAGGCAGCATCACGACGGTTGAGATTCTGTATATAGTAACCAACCAAGGCCAAAATCTCAACACAAGCAATGCTCCCTTCTTCGTGGACATCAGGAAGAAGCCCAAGTGCTGCAGTGAAGTAATCAAAGCCCGGAGGCCCTCGGCAGTTCACCCATTGGTTGACGGAGTATAGCTGGCCGAAGGCGAGCAGAATCAAAACTTTGGCGTATGACAGACAAGCATCTTTCTCGGACAGGTTGGGAGGATGTTTAGAAAACCACTCAAATAAGGCGAGCGTGTTCTGAGGTTCGGCAAAGGCAAAGATGGTGCCGATATAAGTGTGTTGAGCGGCGAAGAGACGTCGTGCAATATTCAGAGGAGGCAGACGAGGAAAAGGTCTAGTGGTGGCTCGACGAGAGGGAAGGGCATCTGGATCGTAAAAGTTGAGGGAATCGTCAAGGTTCAAGTCGTCATCAGGGCGTCCGGACAGTTTGCGGATAGCTGCGAGGAGGGATTTGAGGAAAGTGTCCGAGGAGCCGGGACCTCTAAAACCTGGGACATGTTTAGATGTTGATGGCAAAAGAGAGATAGGGAGAGGTACTTGAGGAGGGTTTGAAGATTGAGAGTTGCGTGAAAGGCTCGAGAATAGAAGATTCGTCAACAAAATCTTCTTCGGGTTCGTCGTTGGAAGGTCTCGATTTTGCTGTGCTGGGTCGAGACGGTAATGATGATTGTGCGATGATGTCTGAATGTGTTAGTTGAGTCTCTCTCTCTCCATCGCCATCGTGGAGACAAGTACCATCATAGGCTTTGGCTTTGGCTTTCAATTCGCGGTAATGTCTGATATATTCGATCCTGTCAGCTGTGACTCGGTTGAAGGACGGCAGAATGACTGACGATTCGCTGATGGTGACTTTCCTAGCCTTCTCGTAGGAGCAGGGAAGAGATGATTCACGACATCGGGAACATTGAGGTCTTTCCTTGGAGCAGTACTGTCGCCGTTGACGACAGCTCAGACAGCTTTGGCCGGTTAGTTCTCTACAGTTGTATGAATGGTGAGGATGAGTAACCCACGCGATTGGCCTTGGAGTGTCTGACGGGGGTGTTTGTGATGACAATGACATTTCTGGGTTGTAGGGACTGCGATGGTCATGGGTAAAGCGGGGGAATCTTAGCAGGATTTCGGGCGATTGAATATTTCTACGGATGATATTCCCCAGTCAAGTCGAGATGCCGGGATGGTCCAGGATGGAATTGGGTAATGGGGAACGTTTGTTGTAGGTTTCAACGTTTGAAGCCGTTGCCTTGTGTCTGGAGTCAGTTGCCTTGTGTGCTTGGGATGAATGTGGTTGCGAACTAGTGGGGCGGGCACTGGGAGCGGTCGAGCACCTCCGCGTTTCCCCAGAATTTATACAAGATGAAGATAAAGATAGATAGGTAACTAACAGCGATTTAATTTGGAGCTGTGATTTGAATATCTCCTTTTGATGATTTTTTTCTTCTTGTTTATCTGCTTCAAGGGGTCCTCGTCGAAGAAGTCCTGTGTGATTCTGATGTCAATCAAAGTTGGACGACTGAAGGGTCATTATATACTCGTCAACCCCAGTTCAGATTGATATGCAATTCCCAGCTATAAATCAGACGACCAGTGATTCCCCTGTAATCCGGGGTCAAGATCAATATACCTTTCCCTGGAGATCTAATCCGATCTATCCCTGATACGACTGGGTAAGGCTGATTTGATTTGAAGAACCTGGTCACGTCGCGGGGGCATATCATCCGTGGGCTGATTCAGGGATGTGCACTTAAAAAAGAGAAATGCGTATTGTGCAAAAAGATAAAACGCGGGTTTCTTTTGGTTGGGATGTGATAGGCGTGTATCTTTGATCAATCAAATCCTAGAATAACTTCGTCACTCATCACACTCACCCATCTTGAAGTAAGACAGGACAGAGAGAGTAAGCAGCCACTTGGCCGAATACAAGTGACCAACAAAGCAAACATACATACCTGACGCAAAGACCATAAGAGAGAGAAAAAATACAAGACGTTGAAATCTGCGACCTTATCAGTGATGCACTATCACGATTATCACCTAGCGGAGTTCCGTCTCCGTGACCGCCCAGATTACCACAGTGTGTTTGTTCCAATCTGTGAGGGCGGACTACGTGTTAGCCTTGTTTTAGTGGGTGATCCATGGGTGGTTTTCACGCACATACGCTATCGGGCACCGACTCCGACAGAAGGATGATAATATTGGTTTGAGGTGAGATCTGGGGAAACACAACGACGTCATGGTATCGGTTTGTCGGGGGAGACATAGTACTGACGAGCTGAGAATTGAGTGGATGGATTAAGATAGCATATCTATCTGTCTGTAATTTACAATCAAAATATGAGTTTCATCAGTACCTTTATAGAATACCCGTCTGGCTCGATGATCATCACAGAGGAACCTGCTGTGTTGCACAATGTATCCCCCCTCCAAGTTTAGGCAACGTCCTCACATCAACCCCAACAATCTCCTTCCCCTCGAACACTCTCTCAAACACCCTCATCGCATCCTCGTCCGCCTCAACTCCAAACTGCGGCACGATGACTCCCCCGTTGACGAATAGGTAATTCACATACGATGCAACAGTCTCACCCCAGTCTTCACCTGATATATTTGTGCCGTTGATTTCGTTGATTTGAATAACCTCTAATTTCCGGCCGTGGGCGTCGGTCTCGTGGGTGAGTACCTCGAGAGCTTGACTGTAGGTTTGTAGTATGGTCTCGGGCGCTGTTGGTGGTGGGTTGGCGAGGAGGACAGTGCCGGGGGATGTGAATCTTGCGAAGGCGTCGATATGATAGTCCGTGATGTCAAATCCTTCAACGCCCCGTAGCCAGATCGTCTTTTCGATACCCAGATACTTTTTGAAATATCCTTCCATCTCTTGTTTTGATATTCCTGGGTTTCGATTCCTATTCAGAATAGCACTCTCCGTGGCCAGTAGCGTCCCTTCTCCGTCAACTTCAATACCACCACCTTCAGCTTGAAAGGGCGTCTTTACCACTCTCACTCCCATATCTGCCAAAATCTTGTCCGCTACAGACTCGTCCCCTTCACGGAGGAGTTTTCCACCCCAGTAATTGAAATTCAAGCTCAATCCCGCAGCTTGACCATTTGCATCTTTGACAAAAATAGGTCCTGAGTCACGAACCCAAAGATGATTTGCTTCCAGACCTCGAATGGCGACGTTTTTGGATACGCTTACCTTTGCCTCCTCAACATTTCTGGGGCGCGTGTACATTGTGACGGGTTCAAAGCGGGAGATGGCGTTAGAGATAGCGGATACCTCCGATCGGGCCCTTTCTAAAATCTTGTCGTCAAGAATGGAGTCGTAGTCAGGCCAGACGGTGATGGTGCGTGAGTGTTGGGCCCATTCTGGGGGCATTCTGAAGGGATGGGCATAGACATGTCGATGACGCAATTGCGAGGGTTTAGACGATATGGTAGCAAAATATCTTGTAATACGGCGGAGAGGTATTTTGTACGTTGTGTGTGATGAACGGAGCATGATTCTGGAGTTGTTCTCGAAATGGTTGAGATGTCAACAAACCGATGATAGCAGCCGATGAGAGCTGGGTTGACGGCTGTCCAAGGTAGGCGGTCAGTGGCTGCAGAACTGCTGTTAGTATGATGTGATGTGATGGTTGTCAGCTTTTACACTTCTGAATTCATGATAGTGTTGCAATTCATGATATGACTGTAAATAAGACAGTCGTCTTGGTAGATTTGATCCATCCAACCAGGTCAACTCACTAGAAGCCAACCTGTAAATATTCATAGCTTTAAATATTAAATCTCTCACCCCCTTAATTACCATCTGGTATCTCAACCCAGAGTGCCATCGTTCCTCAAGTTCGCATTTGCCTTGCTATTCTATACAATTATTAAAAAGTTATAAGTCGTTTCGGTTCCAAGCTCGCTTTTAATCACATTCCAAATTTGAATGTTGTATGCATTCCCACCCATTCCTCACGTGTCCCATGTACAGCATCGTAATACATGGACAAAGCACCAGATAGTCGAAATCATCCAAGATCAAGACTATGATTCCGGATTACTCGTCCTTCTTCTTCACAATGACCTCGTCCTTGTCGTTCAACAATCCCTTCTGACGCATAGCTGCCAGTGCTTCGTGGAGAGGATCCAGCTCGGGACGGGGCTCCCGATGGGAATCAAAGTAGGTGTCGGCCCATGTAAAGTACTGGCCGTAATTGACGGTGAAGTACATGTGGTGCAGAGTGTGGTGAGCAGGACTGTTGATGTACTTTTCAAGCCAGTGACCGGAAATCATGTCACCATCGTGGATCAGAATGGTCCAGATCTGGACGAGGACAAAGAGGACCAGATAGAGATACTTTTGCGTTGGGCATACAAAGACAAAGACGCTGCAGATGTTAGAACATGGAGTTTCCTAACAGAAACTGAGACTTACTGGTATGGCAGAGACTGGACGTATCCATCAAGTGGGTGGAAAGCGAGGGCAGCCCAAGGTGTTGGGACTAAAGATGTCAGCTATATTGACATTTCACATGTTCGATTCCTTGAATACTTACCAATCCACTTGTGGTGAGGCTTGTGCACATACTTGTACACACTGGGGTGATGTTCCAGTCGGTGAATCCAGTAAATGAGTAGATCGTTCCAGATCATGAAAAGAACGGTAGAAACGAACATCCATGACCATCCATACTCATCAACATTCGAGTAGAGAAGACTCTTTCCACGGACCTCGAGAAGAAAAACGGGAAGAGTGAGAAGGTTGATGAATGGGACAGCCCGCATGGATGAGACAATCTCCTGCCGGACCTGGTTCTTGAGGAAACGTGGATGGTGCTCCAGACGTCGGTCAAAAATGAAATAATAGGATAGAGAAGCAAAGGTGAAGTAAAGCAGCGTCGCACCAAGCTGGGTGATTGTGAGAATTGAGATGATCTGGCGTATGATGTTGTCGCGCGGCCATGCTGAGACGCCAGATGACAATGGCGGTGAAGTTCCATTGGCAAAGGTTGAGTCAAACTTGTCGAAGTCCACGGCGGCAGGGACAAGGTAAGCGTAGACCTTGTCGAGGATGAGAGGGTCGGCGATCTCAAGAGCGACATCCATGATTGGCAAGCAAAATGTTTCTTATTCTCCCTTTTCTTGTTTTTTTGCCCTTTCAAAATTTTCCAAGCTCTTGATTAATGGTTCTTAGATGGATGGATGTGAGGCGGGAGATAACGAAATTAATTGATGAAAAAGAGAGAAGAAAACGCCCCCCCTTTAGAAAGAAAGAATGGGAAATTCGGACGGACAGTCAACAAATGTCCGGCACGGCAGGAGAGAAAAATGAAAAAAATTTATTAATTTCGGGTATAACTTCCATTCAACAAAGTGGAGTGGAGAGGGGGGTCCAACCAGCCAGATTGGTAACCAAGGAGAGAAGAAAAAAGAGGGGGTGTCTCTGGCGTGTGATTTGCTGGATCCCCTGTTATCCTGTCAGGGTCCTGACCTTTTCTCTTCCTGTTGCTTGTCGATCGCGTATTCGGATTCCTTCCAAACGGTGGAGTCGCATTCTTATTCGTCATTTCGTGGCGATACCCCTTGATTAACCGAGAAAGAAGTGGGGGGCTTCGTTCTCGTCTAGAAGCATAACATAGGTGAAAGAAAAACGGGCAGAAATGAAATCTGGGATCTGGTTGGAAAGGATGCTGAAAGATCCGGTGAGATGGAAATGGCCTGATTGTGGGAGATGGGACATGGGGTGATGATTTTTGAGTAGATTGATAAGAGATTTGATCTTTTTCTTTTCTTCTTCTGCCTATTTTCCCTGTTGTCACCGGTTGTACTGTGCTGTAATGTCGGGTTTATTAGGACGGTGATTTGATATGATGTGATGAACCGGAATGTTCGGTGAAGTGCATTGATGCCTGGTCAATTGAGATCCAACCACTCACTCTACTGGATAACTGAGGAGTTGTAAATTGTATCTCGGTGATAAACAGAGACTCGTGATATCGACAATTGATCGGCTTATTGACAAAAACATCGGAGCTGTGACGGCAAATTGTTCCTCATATCCCGAAATCGCCCATCCGCTTCGCTTGTTGCTTGTTGACAAATATTCAGTGGTCTGATTCCCCATAACACCCCCTAACCATCCTTGTGGTTCAAAACTATTGGGTAATGAATAGGTCGGGGCGCACGTGAGCAGGTCTAACCGTTGAGACACCATGTTGACCTTATTTAGCATTAGACAAGAAGATACTGTACAGCTGACATGTTCTAGAAGTCAATTTAATGAATCCTTCCATGATCTGTTTACTTGGTGTGCTCGGGATGATCTGGTGCTTGTGTACGACTTGCGCCTTAAATTGCAGTGCTTCAAGGAGGGGGTCAGCGCATTTCTACCCATGTAGGCACATGCTAGTGGCCACGTTATTGGGCGGGTTGAGCAAAATTCAATGTCGTCACCGTATTGAATACCCAGATAATTCGTGCTTTTTAATCCAACTCATTTCTTACCAACTCCATGAAATACTGAGTTAATAATCAATAAGAATTCTACATGCATTGGGTGGGATCCCATTTATCCACATATCAATTGTTCTTCTGTTTTTTATCACTGAACTTATGTTGCATCTTGAGAGATGAATTGATCTGCAGACCTGATCGAAAGCTCTCGATGATGATTCATTGACATAATTGTTGGAGGTATTGACGCTTCACTCACAAGCCATTAGATAATTACAGTGCATGTCGTCATTCTTTTCAGTGTCTGTATAAATACGTCGAGCTGAGCTGTAGCTACTCCGTCATGTGCAGTTGACATATCTCGCCATATCTTGATCCAACTGTGTTCAATTCTCACAAGCTCAAACAATCCACGTTACCCTACGCAAAGCAACCCGAGAATAGCACTTCAAAAATGTCACCTCTCCGCCAATTAACATCCACCCTCCGTCCAACCACCCGCATCCTTGCCAGAACCTACGCGAAACCATCCGTCGCATACTACGCCGTGAGCTCCAACCTCCCCAAGTCGGAGGCGGAGAAACCAAAAGAGACGGCTTCGCTGGCCGAGGGTGCCGAGGCTTCGTTAAAGGCTACAAAGGGGAAGGGAAAGGCAATCGAGTTTGAGGACCAGAAGATGAGCAAGAAGGAAAAGACGACGGATGGACAGAATGCGACAGTGCCGGGTATGGATGATGAGACGAGCGGTGCTGCCAGGTCTGGGAAATAAGAATTGCCAAGTTCAAGAGTTGAGAAGTAATTATCAAATATAAATAAAAATGTATCATGTTCAAGCGATCTTCAAACTAACGAATTAACTGAGTATGTATGTAAATCATGCTCCAATGCGCAGATGAACATATCTATATTGTCGAGCAAGATTTATCCAATTTCATTAAGATCTAGAAGCGCATCATGCTCAGTAAACCTGAGACATTCTATTGTTTTCTATTTATTTTTACTGAAGCGTACATCTCAAACATGCTATTGACATGTATGTTACATATCAACCTGATCCCTGCCCTTGCCTCCAACAAACGTCATGATGAGTAAGATCCAGAATCAAGTTTTCCACCATGATACCACAACAGAGGACAGAATAAATATTTGAACACTATGAGTTTCATCCCCTTGGTATCAACTGCAGCAGCACATACATACGGAAATAATTCGAAACAAGACTCAAGCACAATGGCAGACATCATCAATATCGCCAAGCAGCAAGCGAGTGGCTTTCTCAACCTCGCAAAGAATGCTTTCAACAAAATCATGCCAGACGGGCTACGTGAGAAGGCTCTAGAAAACCCAGATTTCCCCTACTCTAAACCGTTGCTAATTGTATGTACTTTCCATCTTTATTCCACTGATGTCTTACACGTATAAGATTCGAAGGAATACTAATTCTTTCAGGTATTCATCGCCTCACAAATTCTTGCGTCGCTTCTTCCCTCTTTACTCTTACTCGTCTTCGGCATTACTACCGTCCTCTTTGTCATCGTCGCAGCTCTTCTCTTCATTGTGACGTGCGTCAGTTTTGTTCTTCTGGTAGCTATCCCAGGTGCGCTCTTTGCAGGCTCGTTGGCTTTCTTCCTGAACATCTTCGGCGTGGGAGGATACACAATTGCTGGATCGATCATTAGGCTTGTTTGCGGTCAGGGGCCAAGCGAGGGCTCGAAGGAGCATCAAAGTTAATGAATGGCGGAATGATATTAGATCTATCGCATAAGGGTAGGATCTAAAGATGCTGGCTGCTGGGAAGATGATTAGAAGACATAGTTGAACCCCAATGCTCGATCACCCTCCTTCCCGTTCGTCTCCTTGCCCTCGGCCAACAATCGGTTCTTGTTTCTCATGCGGTACTTGAGAAGGGTGTACAATAATCCTATGCAGCAAAGAGCAATCACCTCTCCGCCAAGAGATATCGCGTTGCCCATGATGTATCGGGGAGCATCCTGGATAGGGTAGATCTGAGAAGCGGCAAGACCTGAAGCGTTTCCGATAGAAATAACCATCGATATGGCAACGGAACGTTTGTAGTCTGGTTGGGTATTGTTGGACACCCATCTAGTGACAATTAGCATGCGATCGCAAGTATACCAGTTTTTGGGCGACATACGTTACGACAATACAGTTGAATGAGTACACGCCAGCGCCAACAAGGAACATTGCAAAGAATCCAGCTGCCTTGTTTCCTGTTCCCACAACAATGGCATATCCAGCAATGACCAGGAGTGGTGAGTGAATGAGACAAACGGCTCGACGGTTAATGCGGTCGGACACATAGGTTGTGACACCTGTAAAGATGGACGCAAGGACGTAAACGGGGATACTCAGATAGTTGGCTTGGAGGGACGTGTAGCTGTAAAAGTTAGCAGGGTCAATAAGAAACTGCGAGGTATGGAGTGCTTACTCAAGTCCCTTCAGAAGCGTGGGCAAGAATGTACCAAAACCAAACAGGGCGATGGAAGAGCAGAACAACGAAATGGAAGCAAGGTGAACCAATGGATCAGTAAGAGCCATGCCGACCTGCTTCCAAGAGAACTTGTCAGTCTCTTTCAACGGATGGTTGCTCTCCTTGATCATCATCATCGTCGCCTTCTCCTCAGCATTGAGAAACCAGGCCGTCTCAGGAGATGTCGGCATACTCAACCAACAGACCGCGCCAACAACCAGAGAAATAACGCCTTCGATTATGAAGAGCCATCTCCAAGCGTTCAGGCCATGTCGTGCACCCATGGACTGGATCCCGTACGCGATGAGTCCACCCAGGGCTCCGGAGAGGGCAATGGAGATGTATAGAACGGCGACACGCTTTCCCTGAGACGCGGGAGGGTAGATAAGTGAGATGACAAATGTCAAGGCTGGGAAAAGACCGGCTTCGAAGAATCCTAGTAAAACACGACAAGCGACGACTTGGCCGTAGCTATGAACGAATCCAGTCCCGATGGTGACGGCGCTCCAAGCTATAATGGCAATGGCGAGAACACGGCCCGGACCGAATCGTTTGACAGCCATGACCCAGGGTGTTTCGAAGATAACGTAGGAGATGTAGAAGTACATGGATACGTCGTTGAAGTCCGTGCCTGACATTCCTGTATCTTCTTCAAAGCCGAAAACACGAGCATTTCCTGAATTGTCAACGAGAGACCAGTGGACACAGTTGCGTGAGGGACTCACCGATGTTGGTGCGGTCGAGGTAGGCGAACAAGACTAGAATGGCCATCTGAGGCATGACGAACTTGTCGAATTTGGAGAGGACATGACGTTCATCGAGGTTTCCAACTTGGGTTGTCTGCCCAATGTTGTGATCGTCATCCTGCTGAAGATGTTGTTCTTTTTCCATTGTGAAGATATCTCAAAATGCCGAAAAATGATACTCCTAAGGAAGAAAAAAAATATGTTGGATGTCTAGCATGAGATGAAGTACGGTTACATCACTTCTTTAAGTAATCCTCATGTCTGTCATCTTTTTTTTTGTCAGGATTAGTATCAAGCTGCAATGTTGATCAACGGACCCCGTGGTTTGTAACCGTGTGGTTCTAATCTGTCCTGCCCGTCGGCCGATTTGTTACCCCAGGTTTTTCATGAACTGTATTACCGGTATCAGAGGGGGGGAAGAGATTAGCATGGGTCTTGTTGATAAGCTTAGGATAGATAATGATGATTGGGCTTGGGG
>JABGLY010000508.1:0-25518 GCA_013623525.1 Fusarium dimerum
GTCAGTAAGGTGGGAGGGGGGTTGAACCCAGCGTTTACTGTTGAAACGATGGTCAAACAAAGCTCAAGAATAAACAATGAGTTAACTGGAACGTGAAGTACCTATGTTTGAACATAACTGGAATCATGATTGGATTCGCACCAAGACTACTTTGCGAACTTAGCATCGTATCTCGGTCAGTAATACCCTGATCGAACATAGCGTTCCCGTAACAAACACGTAGAAGAAGCACCACGCAGCCAGTTAGTTTCTTTATTTTCTGTGCCTAGTTTGGACGTTTGATGTTGTCTGTTCTTCTGATGGATGGTCATTGCCTAGCCCTCTTCGACTTCTAGGTCTAGAACCAGGACTGCCACCGTCACTCATTGTTTGGCTAAAGAATTAAACCAAAGACCGAATGGACGCGTTTGGGTTTAACGATAGAGAGTAGGTCTTGTCTTGTGCAGCGTATGTGTATGTGCTGCTCGTGGTACAACATCCATTTGTCTCAAGCCACCCGTCTCTGTGTATCGCAACGGCATTGTCCGAAGCATTTCTGATGGGCAAGCTCCTCGTTAGCTATGCGTTAGACCGTAACTGGCAAGTTCTTCACCAATTTGTCATTGCTGTTGTTGTATGAACGGTTGATGAGCCGGTTGGATCTCGTCGACACAACTGAGTTGCTGGCAAGGAAACAGTACTAGGTTCGACAGGCTCGCGTGAATCCTGAACAACGTGTTCACAGCAAAATCGGGCCAATAAGGTTGGAAGTGTCATTCTCTTCATGTTGAACAAACTCAAGCAACGGTTCCAGTTGCGGTCGTTTCGGAAGGATTAGTCGGCTCCTGCTTGAGCTTGTCCAGAACAACGCTGACGATCGATTTAAAGGCTTCCATTTCCTCCTCGACTGTGCCACCCATACCTGCGCTTGCGAGACTAATCGAGTTGGTTATATATACTGGTAATTGGGTTTTTTTGGCTAGAAGTTTAGCCAGGCGAGTCGTGAACTCTAGAGTGGCTTCTACTGAGTAGAGGGTTGTTGATAATGGCTGCACAGGGTCAAGTCTCTGCCACAAAGTCAGCAACGGTAATCTCGCTACATAAGGATACATGCTTACGTTTGGTAACGCATAGACAAACGATCCTATGGGTGTTGGAGTTGACGCATCATCCTGGGATGCTGTTGTTAGGAACAGCACAATTGACTTTGCTTTTGTGGAGAGACGCAGGTAGATTCGTGTGTCGAGTGAGCGTGGAAGAGGAATAGAAAACTCGAGAGCCTCGGTCGTCATTTTAGTTGAGTATAGACGTTTTAGACTTGGTCGAAACGCTGTTTTATGGCTACCTAGGTATGTGTGAGGGGTGTGTTCTGAGGTGAATTAGGTAGGCCCTAGTCTCGTTCCGAGAGGTTACTTCGTGAGAGATCAACTAGCAACGGCCTGCTCAAAACCTGGGATAGGCGATGATGTTAAGTTGAGAACCTGGGTTCTGAGATATGTGCAAGATTTCAAACCCTTCAACATTTGGTCCTCGCAGGCACGGTATGGTGTACTACTACCTAACATTAGTTGCTAAGCACCTCAGTTGAGGGAGATGTTGTCAAATCACATGATCTCACTACGATTGCGTCTAGGGGCAGTACCAAGAGGGGCACCAGGGTAACCAAACATCAACCGACAGATGAAGAAGAATGTAAGCAATGGGATAAAACAGCAATTAATAGACAGAGTAATCAATGACGAAAGCCAACAATAATAGTTAATTTACATGATTCTTATAAAACCTGGGCCACATCCTGATTTACTGCTCAATTTATGCTGCATCCTCTTCACTTTAGAATTAAAGCCCCATCTCCTATCTTAGCCCTCAACTCCATCTTTGACATCTCCCCATCTTTTCCCCATCTTTACAAATCGACCGATAACCTGTCTTTGCATTATGCGACCATAGCATATCAGCCTCTCTATCACAACAAAATAAAACGAAACCTTGGATCTTGCAATCATGGCCCATCAGACTTCTGATGATGGTCACGAGATCAAAATAGTCCCAGACGACAGTGACGCCTGGGGCGGTGTTGAGGACAGTCTTGAGGACCCTGAAGAGACTCGCGTCATATTTTGTGCTCTTGACTCGTTCTTGTAAGTCTTTAACATTACTTAAGTTCATTCGTCTTATCCGTCAACGCCCTCCTAACGCTCCAGTAGTCAATACGCCAAAGTCACTCACTTCAACGTCACTCATCTCCGTCGGCAATCATTTTATGCCCTTCCCCAAGACCACTGGAAGCTCCTCGCTGGGCCACCCTTCAACTTTCTCGATACTCTGGAAAAGACGGATGATGCCATAGACTCAAATGCTGATCTTGCTCGCTCGATTGCCAGATTTGGCCTTCAGTCCTTTCATGCCATGGCTCCAGGTGCTGACCCGAGTGGGTTGGCCATGCCTCATGAATGGGCTGGTGTGGCTAAACATTCGGACGTCGACAAGGCTAGAAGCACTATACGACAGTTCTATCGTGACTGGACAGAGGCTGGAGCTGCAGAGCGAGAGGCTTGTTATGGACCTGTTGTGAAAGCTCTCGAGGCATATAGATTAACAGAGTCCTTCGACAGGCCACTCGAGGTCCTGGTTCCCGGTGCTGGATTGGGAAGACTTGTCTTTGATCTATGTGCCAAGGGCTTCAACACTGAAGGCAACGAGATCTCCTATCACCAGCTCCTGTCCTCTTCATACATCCTCAACCGTTGCCCATCAGCCAATCAACATACCATCTTCCCCTGGATCCATACTTTTTCCAATCACCTCAGCCGAACAAACCACCTGCGAAGCTATTCCGTTCCTGACATCCATCCCGGGACGGTCCTAGCCAGTGTTCCAAATGCTGGAGAAATGTCAATGTGCGCCGCTGACTTCCTCTGCCTGTATGGCGACGAAAATCACGAGGCAAAGTATGATGCCGTCGCTAGTGTCTTTTTCCTTGACACTGCGCCGAATCTAATTCGATATCTGGAAGTCATTCGACACTGTCTTCGACCAGGCGGCATCCTAGTTAATATTGGACCTCTCTTATGGCACTTTGAGAATAACGCCCCAGGCAACCACGGCCATGATGACGATGGTGATGGCCAGCATGAACAAAGCAATTCTTCTGGTATTGCTGACCCCGGTAGTTTCGAACTATCCGATGACGAGGTCATCGCACTTGTCGAGAAGATGGGATTTGTGGTGGAATCACGGCAAACTGGTGTTGATGCGCCTTACATTCAAGATCGGGAGAGTATGCTGCAGACAACGTACAAGGCCAGTACGTGGGTAGCCAGGAAGTCAGTGAATGCAACAACTTGAAGAAGGAGAAGAAAAATAAATAAATTCAGGCATGAAAAAGGATGCGACAAAAAGGAAAGAGAAAAGCCAAATAGATGAAATGCCTTGTTTTATGAGATTAGATTTAAATAGATGACATGCAGAATCTACTGTTAGACTGAGATGTAAGTTTCCTAGTCCATTGCCTCCTTGCAAATTTTGGTCTTCACGGACAAAGTCCTTTATAGCTTTGAGTCCCCAACAGCAGAAAGCTCCCCCCTTGCCCACAGGGCACCACCATCAATCGCAATCGCCTCACCATTCACATGCGAACCCGCCCGGCTCGTCAGATAGACAACAACTCCGGCAATATCCTCAGGCCGACCCAGTCTACCCATGGGGTTACCCTTGGCGATGGACTCGGCTCCTCCGGACATGGCCAACAAACCGTTGGACATCTTGCTGGGGAAGAATCCAGGGCAGATAGAGTTGACGGTAATGTGGCGGGGGCCAAGCTCAAGAGCCAGGTTGCGACCGAGATGGATGACGGCGGCCTTGCTGGCAGAGTAGCCATATGTTCCCTGCTTACCAAGAGTGCCGACGCCAAGACCGGCAACGGAGGCCGTGATGAGAACGCGGCTGGGGTCCTCAAGGGTAGCGTTCTTCTGCAGAAGTGGTGTAAATTCACGGATGGTGTTGAAAACAGCCTTGACGTTAAGATCCATGACCTTGGCAAAAGCGGAATCGGGGTGCTTGTCGAAGGCCTCTCCCCAAGTGGCACCAGCGTTGGCGAAAAGAATGTCAATTCGGTCAGTGTGCTTCTTGACCTGAGCAACAAGACTCTCAACACCGGCGTTGGTGGCGGAGTCGGCGGGAACAGAGATGGCTACAGCGCCAGGCTGGAGGTTGGGAAGGGCATTGAGAGCCTTGACGGCCTCTTCACAGGCGGCGGCCTTGCGAGAGGAGATGAAGACCTTGGCAGCGCCGGCCTGAAGGAAGCTATGTTTCTCCAAAGTTAGAAATTGTCGTGAATGGGATTAACAGTTATGGTTCGGGATGTAGACAAGACTTACGCAGATGCAGCATGAAGACCAAGACCACGGGAACCGCCAGTGACGACGGCGATCTTTCCCTTGAGGGAGAAGAGAGAAGGGAAGTCGTTCAATTGAGCCTCAGCCATTGTGAATGTGTTGAATTAATCGGAGTGATGACGAGAGGTAAAATGTAGTTTCGTTGTAGATTTGATAGGAATACAATTAAATCGATGATGATGAGGGATGGCGTAGGCAAGGAATTTCCGGACAGTGTTGATCAACCTGACATAAGCTTATACAGCAAACACACGGTAGAAGAATGCAAAAGATCTTTTTTTTTCTTCTTCTTAAAAGACGAGGATGCGAAAGAAGAAACCCCAATGATTCCCACCAAGTCGAATAAATACCACCTAGCTTCACCTTACTCTGATCGACAGCCTCGGAGGTTGGGTTTTTGGCCTCGGACGTCTTTTCCCATCATGGTCATCATGGCCATGGCCACTGTTTGAGGGGGGGCAATTTGACCTTGTCCGCCAGCGCCTCCACGATATGCGGGGGAAAAGATGCCGAGGCACAGGGGACGTTATAGTGGGTCGACCCCTTAGCACAGAGCGCCTAAGAAACCACTGCTTGTGGGTTACTAAGCTTGATTACCCCGAACTCCGCTTCCTGTCTGGGGAAACATCTCTTCTCATTATTCCATTCTAGCAGGAAGAGTTGGTGCATCACTCAGAGAATTTGACAGATACTAGATTGTAGAATTTATGGGTGAGCCAATCGACGCTCTGAAAGCTATTTCGTTGTACCGAAAAGTACGGCGTTGTTTGGGTGTCACCTCAAACTGAACAACACTACGAGCTCGATACAACACCACGCTCCAGGGAAGTGATGGCATCGTCATAAATCAAATAATAAATCCATTCGAAAGAAAGTCAAAAGAGAAAAGTGGTAAGGAAAATGAAAGACTCGAGAAAAAAAAAATTGCATGGTGCAACAACCTCCCTCAAAGCCATATAGTCGTCGACACAACAATTCTGCCAACAATTTCCAGCAGTGCATTGTCAATCTCCAATGTTCAAATAGTGAAAACCGAAAGAGTGAAGCACGAAAAGAAAGATAATTAAGGGAACAAAAGAAAAATACTGCTGAGCAGGACATGAAGAACAGAATGAGTAGAAACAAAAGGAAATGAAAGTGAACAAGAGATAACACAGAAAATCGTCTACCCAATCACCATTCTTGTCCCCCACGAACCCTGGCGGCTTGTTGACAGGATTGAAATGGAAACAAGAAAACATGCCAAAATTGAAACACATGAATAAAGGAAACGCCAAATCGTGGCTTCATGCGTTCAACGTTGAGATTGATCCTGCCGTTCAACTTCCAATATGACTATTGAGTCCCCACGGCAGGACCAGGAACGTATATAGATTCGGTCTGTTGATTCAGACACCTAATAATGAGGGTTTCCGTCGAGACGGACCTCATTTAACGTAGCAGTTAACGAGTAACGGGGAGCGTAACTCATCGATGGCGCTTCCTTCTGTGCCGATCTTTGCGCTCCCAGCTTTGGTTGACGGCGTCAACAACAAGCTCATAATCCTCGTCATTAATTCTTCCAATGAAGAGCACTTTAACGTTGTGCTCAACAGTGATGAACTTTGAGTAATTGATACGGGATTCTTTTGCCAGGCGCTCCCCCTCCAGGTAGAGTGTTGCCTTGACTGGTGGAAATCCGAGAGGGGGCTCATTCGGAAGCGGTCTAACCTTCGATCTCGCGGCATCGCGAATAATACCGTGTGATTCTGGTTTGACTCCTCTCTTGGTGCAGCCCTGGCCACCGTATGTAAAGATAGGGCTAGGATTAGTCAATATCTCATAGCAACATAACTCATATATAGAAGTATCAAGGAGGGAGGAGAGGGAGAACTGATGGCAGGGGGTCTTTGCTTACACACAAGTGGCGTGCCCAACCTCGTTACCAATAACAATATATCGACGAAAGCCGACATGGATCAAACCACCATATTGATCCCGCTGGACCTCTTTGTCAGAGACTGACGGCGCTCTGTCAGTATTGCCACCACCTGGCTCAGCCCAGTGGACTTTGAAGATCTGTGAACTCGGTCAATGTTGTTCTCATTGGCACTCAAGACGATATCTTACCTCCCCGGGATTGAATTTCCACGATGGTTCCACTCGGTAACCTGGGATTTGGGTCAGGAATGCATGGAAAGTCAAGTGGAAAACAATATATGCTCACGTGGATCCAGCTGCTCATATTCGCCTGGCGTAGCGGCAATGTGGTCTTTGCGGGGAGCCGCTGCTGATGCTGCGGCGTTCGTGCTATCGTAATCTTGAGGCACTGGGATTGATGTGTCAGTTGCACTAGACTCCAAATGTCCACGATAGACAAACATACCATACTCATAACTCGAAGGTTCACCACCAGAATAGACTCCATAATTTTGATACGTGCTATCAGCTATAGCATTCCTCAGGTCCTCGTTGTAATGCTCGTCAGCAGCATAACCTATTAGAGAAAGTGTTAGTGGAGAGGACAAGCAGGGTAACTAGCAGGTGTTACTTACTGGCTGTGTCCTGCCCATAACTTGCATAGGCCGCTATCGAGTGGTTAGCAAAATCATATCACAATTGGATCAATGCGGACTTACACTCAGCAGAGTTACCGGCGACTTCCGTCTCATCCCCTTCAGCCTCTTCATAATTCATGTATTCCTTGCCTTTTCGACTCGATTTGGGCTTGGATTTGGCTTTGGACTTCGATCTAGAGCCTGTGCTCGTCACATTCTGGTAATATGCTTGATCTATCTCACATGTCAGCGGCCCACGCTTACCAAGAAGAAAGAAAACCAGTCTTATCAACACATGGCAGACAGGAAAATGAACACTGTTAACGATAGGGAGCTTGTCTCACCATTTGCGCTCTCCGGGCTTCCAATACTCATGCCCTGGACGGATTGAGTAAGTCCATCTATGCCAGAGGTGCGAGGAATTTCCGATTCCCACTGAGTTTGCCATTGTCCTGTTGCATCTCAATGTCAGTGATACAGTGGAAGAGAGAAGTTATGAAAGAGTCTTGGCAAACCATTTGCATCTTGGTAACTACGGAAGTGTCGTTGATAATCTGGACTCCAGGTCCATTCCGTGTATGACCCAGGCTCATACATAGCATTGTGTGGCAGAAAGGCGAAATGTGAATGTTGCTATGGGCAAGGATCACGGATGTGTCAAATGTCTTTCCAGGTATGGGCAGGTTGTCTTTGTTGAATGACAACTACTTTTCTTCTGTTTTCAGGGAGACTTTGCTGAGACCTTGAAGTGAGTAGGATAGTCAAACCACCACCTGGCCGCAAGTCTGGATTACAGGCCTCAAATATGAAAGACGCAAGGTAAAGAACGTGCCGATGATGCAGCTGGAAGATGACAAACTCTCTTGCAAAAATATGACCTTGCTACACGACGACGAAGGTCCACAATGGCGCCAATTGTTTTGAGATACGCTTTCGAGAGGCAGACCAGGGAATAAGACTGGCGGCGGTGCAAGGGCGGGTGATGCACAAGATAGAAAACCGATGTTCGTTAACGCCGTTGGGTTTCGCATCAGGCTCCTTACACTTCGAGCATGTGCCAAGTTGCGTGGCAAAGGCTATATCTAAGTCACCCTGGATGCTAAAGGTTTGATTTAATTAATGATAGGCATATGTTGGGCACTGGCGCCGTCCGTGATGGTATCGGCGGAAGGTCAATGGGATCGATTCGAAATATCGAGATAGAAGAGCCAAACAAGCAATGCAGTGTTAGGCATCAAGCAACCGTCTATAACCGAAAGATAAGAGTGAGTGATAGCAGGCCTGAGGAACAGGCTCGGGTCACTGAAGTAAGCTATTGGGAAGAAGATACAAGACCCAAACGAGGTTCTCTTCAGTATCTCAGCCGAACCGATGGTTTCTCGACAGTGAGGGAGACGATATATATGAAAAAGATCAAACTGTGTGACTAGACGAGGTAGAAAAACGTCAGCGACAACAATCAGCTGCTTTTCGCGACCCTGGGGCTAGTCAACCACCGTTATGTCGCGCATGGTAGCCAACGATGCGAATCCAGTAACGTGATGGGGATAGAGGTGGGGATGTAACAAGTGGAGGTGGTGGGCTTACGGTAACAGTAGAGAGTGAGAGTCCTCGAGGGGAGGCTCTCTGCATGACACAGGGGGTATTGAGATGTTCCTCGATAGACACGAGAAGTAACCACAAATACCCTGATCCGAGGAGAGATATCTTAGAGAAACCTCAACAGCGGATTTGGGATCCAAAAAGTCAGGATCGAGCCAAGGAACTCGGCCATGATGAGACCGAGCCCAGGAAGCAGTGCTACCACTGAAATACCATCATGCTGGCTCCTCATTGCATTAGTAGGTAGGCATGGAAGAAGGTATTGCAATGCATCCGAATGTTAACGACACCCCTTCGGATGAAGGCATCAGTTGGAAAAACATGGCGAGATGCTGCAAGGCTGATTGGATGAAGATGAGGATGTCCGAGGTCAGAGCATGTGCTGATTGCTATGGTTGATGGCAGGGAAGTAGAGTTACAAGTTGCTAAATAATGACGAGGCTCCGTACCTGCCCATCTCTTTGTCGTCCGCCCCGCTTGTGCAGCTTAAATGGAAGGTGGAGAGCCCGTTAGTGACCTTCCCCCAGGCAGTTTAGTGGGGTGCGAGAACGGGATGCTGAGGGGAAACACTGGTTTCTGATAGAAGAGTTTCTCTTGTTTGTGTCCCTGAATTGAATTTGAATTTGAATCTTGACTAAACTTCGAAACGGTGAAAATGGGGTCATCATTGCCAATCCCTGTACTGCCCACGACAGCATAGAGGGCCTCAACTTTTCGAGCCGGATATGCGGCAGCCATCCATCATTACATACCTACTGGCAACATTGGCTAGAGGTAGGTAGCCACCAGTTGATTGCAAGGGAACAGAGACCTACAGGTGCCTGCCTACCTGCCTAGCCATTCCCATCCCTTTGTCTTCTCCCTTCCGCCCTGAATCTTGAGCCTCCCTTTCCTCAACTCAAACTTGGCAAGAGAAAAAGAAGGTAAAAAAAGAAACGCGAAGAAAAGCAAGCCACAAGAGAGTAGGTACCCTCGCATCGACAAACCAACAGATGTTTTGTTTTTAAATCAGCTTTGACTCACCATTCTTTCTGTGGGTGTCATGCCTGACCACGGGGCAATCGTTTTGCATTTCCCGATAAGATATCTCACCCACGATTCGCCATTTCGCTGACAACAATCCTTGTGAAATACTCATTTTCTCTCCCACACACACACCTCCTCGAAACTGTGGTTGTCACTGGTGTAACCATTCTCAGCCATCCAATCTTATTACGGGCGTGGGGAGACACACTAGGTCCCAGTCTTTCGTCAGTATGCATCAATCTCCTAAAATCACATCTACTAGCCGCCTATCTTGTGGGTTACCCATTCAACAGAGCCTCACTCTCTGATCAGAGTGACTGAACGATGCTACCGCTCTGCCGAATACTCCTCATCACCTAGTATCTTCACCGCCTTGTTGACAAAAGCGCCGATACCTTTGTTCTTTCGGCGACAACAAGAAGATGCGCTTCCTTGCCCTTCAGACTCACCCACTATTCATGCTCGCTCTAGCTCTCGATGGAGGCCAGAGTGCTCCAGGGCCACGAGGCACTTCACCAGACTCTCTCTCATGAATCCTCTCACACGCTTCCCGTTGCCGTACCTCAAGCTGGTTCTCGGCCATCCCGCCAGGCGTTTGACCAGGCGGACGATTGGGAAACCTCTTTGTCGCAGAGCATCCCGTTTTCTGAGTACACTGGGCTCGAAAGTGATGCTTCGCGATACGCCGGCGCGAGGTCAGCCCGGTCTAGCTTGGCCACCACACCTGACAAGAACCATAATGTCGCGTCGCGTCTGTTACCTCCGTCTTCACAACTGCCTCCCACTCGCCCGCCGCCGTCGCGTTCACTTCCAAATACATCGCGACCGAGTCAATCACGGCCGAACACTGGACATGTTCCCAGCCATATGTCTCGGAGCTTGAACTCGGCTCCCAGCTTTCCCAACAGGCCACCTCCCCATCCACTTCGGAGCCGTGATCCATTAGTCCATTTCAACTCTGCGGGCAAATACATCTTTCAAGGTCCCTGGGACTCACCACCACCTACTCGTCCACTGTACCCACCACCTCAGGCATCTTCATCGTCTCAGTCGATCCTCATAGCGCCCCAGTCACCTTCTGAAACCAACAATGGGGGCCTCCAGAGTCAAGTCAATTCACCGCTCGGGTCTTCGCTGCCAGCGTCGCTGTCACCTAGCATGACACAAGGTTCCGAGAGCCTAACGGTTGCAGATACACATATCGGCAGCCGATCTCATCAGAATTCCATACTTCCATTTCGAACGCTCGACAATGACCCTCCGACCATGATTTCCACGGATAATGCATACCATGATCATACCTCATCCATGGGAACTAATGAATACAGACCGGCCGGCCTGTCAGTGCCTCCATTGAAGCATGAACAGTTCTCACAACCTCCTTCCTACTCAGCTGATACTCATGCGTCCGATTCGGAATCGTCGTCGGAGTTTGATCTCTACACATATCGAAATGCTCGGTATTTCCCACCACGCCCCCCTGCGACTTTGGACCCAATGTCGCAGAGTCAAGGCAGGTCCTCAGCTACAAGACGTATTGCGACCTGGGTTGCTGAGCGTGAGACTGTCGAGGATTCCCGAAGCATGCTAGACGCCAAAATAAAACACGCTTCCGAATCCAGAGGCTACTCTACTGAAGACAACAATACAAGTGTGTCTGTTCCGTGGCATGATAACTCTGAAGATCACGTTCAAGTTCTTTGGACAGAGTTGAAGGGCAAGAGGGTGGAGATCCGTGAAATTAGATCACAAATGGCAAAACTACGGAAAACTCTGCAAGTCGTTCGAAGTAAAAAAGATGATGCTGACAATGATTTCATGAGATTAATTCGTCCGTTCTGGGTCCATAGACAAAGCTCCTATGGCACGTTTCCTGATGCGCTTGAGGGAAGGTTGATTGAAATGCAAAGTCTGCGATCAGAATACTATTCTTTGGAGGCCGAGTATGAAAGGTTGGAAACTCGGCTCGACCAGGAAGAAAATGTTCTTGACGGTCTTGAGGTCAACTTTTTTAGTCTCCTGGCAAGCGGGCATGTCAGATCTAACCAGCCAAGGCCAAGGCGGCTTGACCGCAAGCCCGAAGCCCCGGAGCATGAAAAACCGTTCATACTCCAAGGGATATCACCAGACGGGCCTCCAGAGGATCTACATCCCCTATACGTGGAGCTCATGTCTCAGGTGGGAGCACTTGAGAATGCCAAGGAAGAACACCAAGACCTTCTTCTACTCAAAAGCCGATACGAGGATGATATCGAGCTGAAGAAGGTTACTAATGCCCCCCCAACTTGGCCAGAACAAGAGTTCTTTGCTGTATTTCCGACTGAGAATCAACGGATGAAGGGAAAAATTGACAGACTCCAACAAGAGGTTCAGCGCTTACTGAGGAAGTGTGAAGAAAAGGACGTTTTGCGAAAGCACCTTTCTGCAAAGACTTCGTACCTCTTATATCCCGAGCAAGAATATGAGGAAGACATGGAACTTGAGAGTCGCGAATCAATCCTCCAAAATTGGAAAGACTGCGAGTTGTCTATCTTCCCTCTACTAAGAAGTCAGCCAGGAAAAGCTGTGTCCCAGAACGGCGCTCACACACCATTGGGGGCTCTGAAAACAGCTGTCGAACTGCCAAAGTCGGATCCAGAGAGGGAGAGCAGACTATGGTCTGCGCAGAAGGAGTTTGCCATTGACCGACTCATTTCTGGCCATCAGATTGGAAATAAATCCAACTACATCAATCGCTGGCTGCTTCATCGACTTCGTTTATCCTCTCTAGAGATAGTTCTTCTGTACGTCATTTTTACCGAGAGCCAAGCGCTCAAAATCCGGGATCAGAGGCAATGGGAGAATGACGTTTTGCGGTATTGGTGGTTGGATAACACGACACAGTTGGGGGTCGAATCGGCCACCTCTGTTGGATTAGGTGATCATGGGAAGGACTCGATGGATGGATCAAGAATTGGTACACCGCAACCATCGAGGGCGGCAAGCGAGGGAGCGGTGGACTTTGAGGGGCGGCATAATCAAGGGTCGCCGCATGATGCTGCGCGTTCCGCTTCGATATAAGTATATGCTGGCCAGCTGGTGGCGCTCGGCAGAGTTGCGCTGAGTATCATCTACAAATGACGATATGCTGTGCGAATAAGGCCGGTGGAGAATTCGTTCTCATGTCTTTCTCACTTTATACCCCCGAAATACTGGACATATCAGTCCCGTAGTACGAGCAGAGTGAATGGTGGATTTGTCTGGATCATTTGTAGTGAACTAGCGAGGAGTTTCTTGGTGATGGCGTTAGATTTTAGAAGCATGTATGGATATGTACGAATAATAATTGGGACGCATGTGAATTCTTATACTTTGTGCATATTGACCCTTCAGACCCTAGCCATGTCTGTCTGTAGGTGGTGCACAATATTTTCTCTCTTCAAAAAGGACCAAGTTAAATGATGTGTCAGCGAAGAGTGTGGTTTCTACACATGGCTCATCCGATCCATGAATGATAGATCTTATTCTACACTGCTCAAGACCCTTGTTGATCTCTGTTATCACGCACGAACTACTGTTCCCCACAACCCAGGCGCCAACCTTGATGGGACACCTCCATCCGTGAGTCCGTGACTCGTGAGTTGAGTCGAGATGGGCCAAAACGGAAAAGTGGGACAGGGTCGGGACGAGCCTCGTGTTTAATGGGTCCCGCTGTGGAGCCTTGCAGGTGGGACTGAGCAGGAAGGAGGTACTGGTACTTGAGGCATATCATTTTTGGATAGACGAGATTATCAAACGCAAAAGACGCAAGGGAGCATCGGAGGAAGGGTGGTGGGGGAGTGTGCGTCGGATGCAGAGCTGGCAGTCCTCTATTGGTGCTGTTTTTGCATTTTTGTAATTTGGGCTTTGTCCTCGTGAGAAGAGCCAGAGACACGCAGAAGAGCAGAAGAGGGGGTGGAATGCGACACACATCGTCTGCATGTGGTTCGGTTCTATTGTTTCGTCGTGCTTTTCCCACATGCTATATATTCCCCCCTCAAGACATCAGGCCCTTCCCTTACCATCTCCTGTCCAGTGGGAATATGCGTTATAATAAGGCATCAGCGGTGCTGTGCTCGGGTCCACCAGAAAATTGTAAATTCCAAAAGACGAGTGGCACAGAGCAATACGTTTCTGGAACAGTGACTGTCGGGTTGTCTGATGATTGGACTGCGGGGATTGAGACTTTGATAGAAACGACTTCGCCTATGCAGGGATGGGTCAGGGTGGGGAGGTCGGAATCACAATTACATTGTGGTGGTGGGACTGGACGTTAGATGTCTGGTTGAAGTTGGCAGTGGTAAGGCTAGCAGTTCGGGGGATTTGTTGCGGAAATGAGTCACCGTTCCGAGGAGAATCAATCGTTTGATTCTTGGATTCCGACATTAGTTGGCGTGAGCTATATTCGATGGGCTATCACCTGTGCTGCGCCTTGAGGCCCAATGCTTATCAGAGTTGATACTGATATGCTTCGAGGCGCAACTGATGCGATACACTGGCATTTTCGACTTGAAACCACTATCATGCGTTATTTCCCGATCCCGCTGGATAGTCTTGAATTCTATCATGATACTCTGTTGCTATCCTTGAATTTTAATCCACAAACAGACCAAAGGAGGGGGAAATCACCCATGTGTACACCATCGGATTGATAACAACATGCAGGATGAACGTCATAATCTGATCAAGGGGTCTAGATCCTGGGTGCCCCGTGACATGTCTGCCTGTCTTGGAATAGGTGTAGTGGTCGAATCAAATGGTAGGGTAGAGGAGACAATTTGAGTGGTGGTATGTGAAGTCACGAGATGAGGCTCTAAAGAACGAACCGTGGGAATGTACAATCAATCGTGGGCAACAACACTTCTTACATTTGACAGGTGAATATGCTCTACTGAAAGTTTGGTCCTGCTGTAGTTGCTAGCTGGCCATGAAGTGTGTATAGAACAGAGTATGAGCGCGCCCTGACATATCATGTAAATTCAGAACGTATCCCATTACCTCGGTTTGATCACCATGTGACGTGTAGGCAATTGTCTCCACGAAAAGTATTTTTGTTGCTAGTAATGACATCGCTGAACAGGTAAAATACAAGTAGTTTGCGGATATCTTGCCTTCAATTTCGTCCGGAGTCTGGCAACTTACCTCAAATTGTAGTGAAACGAAGCCTCAAATCGCCAGGCCTATGATTGTTCTTTTCGAGGAGAACTAGAACACTGAAACGCTCGAATAAAAAGTTTGAATACCATAAACCAGATCCTTGTGGCGAGAATACCTGTTGAGATTATAAGTACAAAGTGCTTGACGCCTGGATAATTAGAAGACTCACAGCTGCTCACTCTTCATCTACTCGTAACCCTTAGTAGTAAATGGGCCATTGCAGATACATAGGGCTCACTACACTTGCTTTTTAATTGTAATATACCATTGCCTTCGTCGTGCCGTGATGCAAATAGTATAGCTGGTGTGTCGTCTAGTCTGGCTGCCACTCATGTATTTGGCAACACATTAACTCCTGGTAGAGCCGTGACTCGTGCTAATAACCCAACTCCTACTTACTTTTCAATGTATAATGAGTTTTTAGGCATTCATTTGTTATATGGCCAGTGATATTGCTATCAAAGATCGCATGATTCTTGCTTTAGTATAAGGAACATCACGACTGCACAAGATTTCATTGTCTCAAGGCATTATCAACCTGGGTAACTTGATCTTTTTCTTATATTCAAGGTGCTCCACATTGATGCTCTATATGTTAACGAACTTATCATATGCTTTTCCGGAGGCCTCTTAACAGGTCTCACTTCAGAGCAGCCACGTGTGGTTTACCAAGAAGCAGAAGTAGTGCTGTTGATATTCCCATCTGTTCGCCTTAGCAAGAAGTACCAAGAGCCCTTGAGCCATATTTAAAGGCTTTTGATCTTAAAACAAGGTGCAGATTCACACTAGACAGTGAGGACTGCTGCCAAGGAATTGAGAAAGAAGTGTAGAAGAGGTATGTTACAGACTTGCCCAAACCATGACACAAGGCTTTGAATTCCTGATTCTTAGAACTATGTAACGAAAGTTTCCCCTTGTGATGTCTCGGTGAGAAGATTATGCAATATAGTTGAAATGCCAGAGTGGATGGATGTTTCAAGTGACATAAGAACAGTCATATTGTCACACCTACTTGTCTCTATCACTGAACTATTAAATCGCTAAACCGGACCATATAAAAATATCAGATGCCTCAGAACTCCAGTAAATCGATATCTATCCTCCTTAGTCTCAATTGTCCAGACGGTATTTATAGTAATATCCACAGGAGGGTAGTCGCGACAACCTATCATTATATACAAGGTGTTTCTCCTGTAAATACCACCACTCGTAATATCCCTGTTGTCCGTTAGTGCTTCTTTACCAACTTCTCATCGTAAAACCAAGCAAAAGCATATCCAATCCTAGATTCAACGCTCTCGGTACGTTTCCTACCGCCTAAGCAAACGGATTCTGTCTTGGCTGAGGGAGATATCCCTCCTAAGGCCTCATAACACTCCCATCAGGATAGCAAGAAACCTCATCAGGCATCCGCACAAGATACACGGGCATTTCGGACTCTGGCTGCCAGTCCATAGCATCGTCGGACTTCTTAATGACGCCTAGATCCAGAGCGCTCTCGTGTAGTTGGCTCAAGATACGGAATATCGCAGAGCGGAGTTTCTTTATCTCGTATTCTGCCGATGTCAGCCTAGAGCCTCTTGAGCATCCTTGACAGTAACGTTTCTGTTGCTGAGATTGACGTGAGTTTCGATTGCGTCTCTCGTCGTCGGATGACGAGCTCGGAGGACTTGGGTATCGCGAGGAGTTGTTGGCGGGATACGATGGTGCATCGCTTATATCAATGTCGCCGTCGTCATGTACGCGTCGTTTCTTTCGTGAATCATGGTGACGCCCGTTGCCGCGGTGGTTCGGTGTTCTGTGTCGATGAGTATTTCGGTTGTTATTCCCGTTATGTCTGTTGCCGTCAGGAGACTTGTTATGCCTGTTTCTGGCCCCTTGATTCTTTCGTATCTTCATGATGAGTAGCTCGTACTTGTCCTAGTATGATGGCGGCTGTATTTTTAACCAAAATAGATACGTAGAACTCCGGCAATCAATGTGTGATCGGGGGTTGACCATTTAAAAGTCTCAAGTAAGGAAATTCCATTATTGACCTTGTATGTAATGGTTAGCTAGAGAACAAGAACAATGCTTTGATAGTAGTGGACGGTAACATATTGGAACAAAGGCAGCGATGAACGACATTCCATAGGTTGCTTAACAATGACTTTGATGGGCGAACATGTTTGCTGAGTCCTGAGAACAGAACAAACTGGCCAAACTCCAGAGATACTTGAACAAAATGGGACGTGCTTCGTCTCTTCTCAGGTCTACGGAGTGAATGGCAGGAAGGAAATAGCTTTCTGTCCGTTGGATAAAGCCGGCGATGAATTTTTAACGATTCTCCATGATTCTGTGAAATTTCAGAATGAGTACCAAACAACCTAACACGTCATGCCTGTCCTACTGACAGTCGAGAAACCCCAACAAAACCATTGCGAAGGAGAACGTGTATAAAGAATAGGGTAAGGTAACTGGGCCTCAATAATATGCCCAGAGGATTGTTGCTATGCCACTCTCAACGTCCGAGACTGGACAAAGGGAATACAATTCTGGCAGTTCACTAAAGCCCATGTCCTCATATATCTGTCCAATCGTTCCTAAGATTAGGTGCTTTAAAATCATCAAATTTACCGGTCCAATCCGTCTTCAGGGTTGTAGTGCACTTCGAGCGAAGACTTAGCTGTTGGTTCCCATCAACTTCGTAAAGCACTTAGCCGAAGGTCCATCGTATGTTGAGGTTGAAATATGCTAGGTACGGATATTTACCATCCCAGGCCGTTCAATTCAGAAGTCGGCCCGAGTTTAGAATGTTGGTTGATGGCCTCGAGGTTCGGAAAACCCGAGAGGCAATGAATGAAACTTTGGAGTCAGTGCGAAGCAGCCAAGGATAAAGGGGGCTTACTCTTAGCTTGGGATTACTTCAGAGGGATTTAATCGATTCATTTTATCCGAGACGAGGCGAGACGTACGTAGAGTGTGTGGTTGGAACCCTGTTGAAGAATTCTTGAAAGAGGTCCGTGTCCGTGTCATTGAAAATACAGAAATGGATTCGAGTGCGATTGATAATAAGGATCTTATAGATGATGCGTCTGTGGCTATATCGCTGTCACTGAGTTCCCAATTGGATCAAATACCATATCCTTGTCATATGAGTAGCAAGGCACAAGAGGCTGAGCGATGTTTAAAGCAAAAGATGGCTTGGCTGGCACACAATCTGACTTGAATTCCTGCGACGCAGGTGATGATGAAGATGTTTTATTCCATCACATCATAGCGGCTATGGCTAGGTTACCATGCCGGGATATGAGCCAGGAAGGAAACCCCTGCATCGGGGGCCGGGGAACATCTGGCCCAGGCTACGAGGGACATGATTCAAACGTGGACTTGTGATTTAGACGAAGGATTCTCTGGAGTTCGTGCTGCGTCGTGTTAGGCAGATACGAAAGGGTCCTTGTACGGGGAGTACCAATACGGCTTCAATTCCGGCGTGTAGCCTGTCGGGGATGATTCCAGAATTTCCCTTGGAAAATGAAATGCACAGGCGCTTGGAAACAACTGTTTTCGATAGTCACATACCACCGTGATATGAGTGAACTTCAGGCGGGATTTTGTTTCGAGTTCGAGGCGGCAGAGGCACAGGAGGCGTGGTAGATGAGAGATTGGCTTTTGGAGACAAATTTGATACACTCGGATACAGAGAGCTAGATGATGAGAATGCCGTCGCTGTCTAATATTTGTCCATCTTCATGAAGGGTTGAAGTGCTGGGCTTTTAAAATTCCAACCCACTTTACCCCGGATTCTATCTCAGGATGATTCCACTTCAACTTTTCTTTTTCCTTGGGCATCTGGTGAGATCCGATCAATATGGAGCAAGATTGATCAGATCAAAGCGGAGATGGATGTAAGAAGCAATTACAGTCTGCGGGGAACGCGATAATGGTGCCATTATATCGTATCAACACTCCACACAGATTCAAACAAGACAAAGTGAAGAAGGGGAGGGAAATGATGGAAGATAGACAATGGGTTTCGTCTTTGGGGGAACATTGGGACGGTGACACAACAGTGAACCTGTGCCGTCGAAATGCATGGTAGATGGCACGATGAGTTTCGCTCCTTGTTCTCTGCTTTATAACCCCGTCCAATTGTGCCCCTGTTCGCTCGATACACGAGTGAGATTCTCCGTGTTCTAGACTGCAAGAGAGATGATACGGCTGTTCTTGGACAAATTATTAACATGGATGCTAAACCGCGGACTCGAATACCCGGACGATGTAACGTGTATGTTACATAACTAGCCTCACTTACGTCGTTGAGTCTATCATAAGAAATGGACTGGCCGTGTTAGCATGGCACTACTGTAGATTGATAGACATTATCCCCCTTTTTCATTTGCCCTACCGCATGGCATCCAGGAAAAGGGATTGAAGGAATAACGTGGCAGATGAACAAATAGGGACAAGATCTGCGTTTTTAACATGTGTAGACTTGAGAGGCTTTCTTCGCGATCGCGAGGCTGTACTCTAGAATCGTCAGTGATCGATACGACGCCATGTAGAGGTTGGTCGCTAGCTAGGAACTAGCATGACACGAAGTTCGTTTCCCGTGAGACTAGGACGGAGAGTTCATCCCCCCCGAGGCGCTTATTCCCATGGTTGACATGAGTCTAAGACATGATTAACGAAAAAGTTCCAATATCCGGGGGAAAGGAAGACGATCTGCTGTGGATGCTAGTGACAAAATGGTCGAATCCTTTACCTGATTAACTTTAGTAAAGCCCGGCTCTATCTGATTAGTGAAGCCTCTCTTTCTGGCGATGATTAGGAAGACGACTAACGTTAACCAGGAGCAACGAAGCCAAGATGTGATCGCAGAGGGAGAAGAAAAAAGGGGGAAATGTTACAGCACACTAAGAGTTAAGCCCTGGACAAGCGTTCCTCAGATAGAAAGGAAAGACAGGAAAATAATTAACTCTAATGTTATAGTTGTCCGGTAATAACAAGGCTTTTGAGAAACGAATGGTGTCTGAATCATGTCGAGGACGGAATCATTCCTGACGCCTGTGTTGGCCTGTGTTGGCGTTGATGGCGATTCATTTTGGTGTTTTGGCGGGATCACGTCAGTGTAAAGTGTAAAGTGCAGTGCTATGATGTGGTTATTAGGGCACTCTAAGCTGGAAGATTGGGAAAATACAGCAGTAAATACAGCGGTGAATACAGTAGGTACAGATATTCTTCCTGTCGGATTTTGGACTTGTCAGGCAAGGCAACCAGGCCAACCTGCCAAGTAGAGCTCGGGCCTCTTCAGCTATTTCTCAATCCATGAACAACAATTGATCCTTTGCAGGCCTCTTCTCCACATTAAGCTTGACCTTGACAAGACACCCCGTGTCGTTTAACATCTGCCGTCCATCTCCATCTTGTCCATCTTGTCCATCTTCATCGCCCCTCTTCTTCAAGATAAAGCGGGCTCCATTTGCCCGTGTCCATTTCTTTTTCATCTTCATCCCCCCCCCCCCAGAACTGCCAAGCCACTACAGACAGCTTCTAAACCGCGCTTGACAAGGAACGTTTTCTCTCTAACGTAGTGTAGCGTATACGAGGCTTGGTCAGTACCTAGCCAATACAATACGTACTGGGATGGTACATGACTTATAAGTTGTGAGCACCAGCCTAAAGAGCTCCCATCGCCGACGTCTCTTGGCTTTCGAGTTTTCTCTGTCATGGCGTCGTCCAAGACAATGGATCGATGACCTCCACCAACCGCTGAGCAGATATAAATCCGGGGTTTTGGCGTCAAAGGCGTCATACTGGGTGGAGCGGAATCCGGGGAAGTGGAAAAGAAAAGAAAAGAAAAGAAAAGAGAGAAAGAAAGCTGAAAAGGAAGATGGAGAGGAAAGGAGGTTTATTCGAGGGACCATGACATACTTGGTCTTTACGTGCGCGCATATCAAGAAGAGGATTATTCTTCAGAAGGATCGAATGAATGAATGAACGAATGAGCAAACAAGTCAATTAAAAAAAAAATCAAAGAGACAACTGTTGCTGCCAGCACATAATCTGTCCCCGTCATGGTTTCAGCGTGTTGGTTGATAAACCCTGATCCTTCCGTCGCACGGGCTTCTGGAAGGGAGTTTTTTATCCTGTCGAGATTGAACAAACAAAGCAGTCGGTGGTCCTTTTGGCTGGGTTCAGGGTTGATGGTTGGTTCAGAAATAACTACCTACTTACTTACTCCAACTTGTCACGTCCTTCTGTCAAGTATGGATGAATGTTGCTCTCTTGATATAATACTACAAACTTGTATAATTTGTCTCAAGTCAAGTCTGCAATAGCAACAAAAAAAAAAGGACTTTCTTTATTCTTCCCACACTCCCATATCGCCATCAATAATGACTGGAGACAAATACACCAGGGTTCCCCACATCCCCTCCCTCCCCATCAACATCTCCAGGCCCATCTCCATCCCCATCCCCCATCCATGTCTATCCTCCCCACTCACACTCACGCTCACACTAACACCTCATAACCTCTTGTCTTGCTTCTTTCATGCGACTTACCAACAAGATTGCAGATTTATGTAAGTGGAAAATTCAGCCATTTCTTTGACAAAACAGAAATCCTCTGCCACCCTTTCCGACGCAACCACATAACCTCATCACCCACACCCACACACACACACGCGACATTCTTACCAAGACGCTAGACGCTCACCACGCAGCATCTCTATATGGCACCCAACCAATCCATGCCCCTCAAATCGTCCAGTACTGTACATACATACATGTACGTACGTCGTAGTCACCGCCTGGGCAAATCGCCAACATCCATCTTGAGCTGTCAACCTTGTCTGCGCTCTCTAGCTACTTCTGTCATGGACCTTGCCAACGTTGATGGTTTGCATTGCGACTTTTTTTTTCTCCCTGCCCTCTCCTCTGCCTACTTTCTTCCAATTCGCCGCCACCTTTTAGGACCATGATCCTTCGGTGCGCTGCTCACTCTTCTACAACCATCTGTACGTGCTAGCCGTCGTCATCTAGCGGCCTTCGCGCGGATAACCCTCCTTATGCGTTCGACTCAACAAGGAGTCGACGCATTGTTGGCTGTTTGATTACCTGCCTAGACCATGAAGCCGTTTTTGTCGCTGCTTTTTCTTTTCTTTCTACCACCTGGGACGCCCTAAGGACACTAAAACTCCTGTGATGGATGCAAGAGACCTGGCACCTGGCCATCTAAACCTTCTTTGTTCAATCTACTGCACCACTCTTCCTTACCTTATCTCGCCCTAACTCAGATCTCCCAACTTCTGTCGCTCTCCCTTCTGAAAGCTCGTGTTTCTGCCCTCCAATTTCCGGGACTAGCCCACGCCATGGCGCCGCAATCTTGAGCTGGTCATCTAGCCTGGGCCGGTCAGTTGGTAACTCTGGCCCTTGGATCGAAATTTGGGTTCAGGTCAAAGATCCCAAGAAAATGGTCATTCAGGTTGAGGTCGTGGGAATTTGCTGCACGGGGAGCGGGGGGGAGGGGGTGAAAGAAGGGCTTCATCTTCAACTTCACATTGACCCTTTCACGTACTGTATGTCCCCCCCTTCTAGTCCTTCCAGTTCTATAGCCCTCACGCTTCATGGATTGCTCTGCAAAGCACGGTCGTTGACCCCTTGTCTAGCATGCAACTATCGTCTCCAGGCTACCCCTGGTTAACGGTTTCCAGGACCGTGAGCTAGACCCTTTGTCTCCCATGCCCCAAGTCAACTCACTCGTAGGCTATTCTACGTTAGTCTACTCTTCCCCGGATCCTTCTCCGCCTTACAGGCCTGGTATGGTTGTCCATGGTCATGCTCTGGCTTCTGCTCATGTTTCCCACTCATCAATTACCTACCTACTGTATCTTTCTGGTCACCCAACCTTAAGTTACCAATCTTTTTTTCCCCTTTGAACTTGTTCCTGGTATTGCCCTCCTCGCTGATCCCCCAAAACTACTTGTACACTCGCCATCCCCTCACTGTTTCGCTCCTTGACGATCATCGCCCCATCCTACAATCTTTGGGTTGTCTGCCAGGTCCTCACTTGCATAATACCTCGATTGACGAATTCATCCAGTTGCCCTGTTGCGTCTTATCTTTTACATCATCTGGTATACAACATCATCACCATCATCACCACTTACTCTTACTCTTTATTGTTGTGTTGCCCTTTATCATACTTGCCTTACCCTACTGCCTACCCTGCCCATCCACCCACCTACAAGTGCAAGACATGGTTGCCCCTTCCTTGGCCTTGACGAACTGAAGTCTACTACTGTCTGCTACATCTCGTTGAAATATCTTCCTCGATTCGCAAATCTCGACCATATATACCATCCATCGACTTGATCAGAATCTGGCATTTGGCGCCTATATTCGGCATTATTCATCTTTCCAGGCGAACTTTTGAACTATGGGATATTGAGCGTGTCAAGAAAGATTGCGTCGCGCTCTTGTCACTGATTGAGGCTGCAACCTCTGCGACGACATCGATTTCTTGATTGCTATTGCTACGCTCTGCACGCTCTTTATTGACAGCATCCTCTCTCGTTGCCACTTAACCTGTATTCTCTATCACCATCTTTATCATGTCGTCAACGGAGAACCTCTCCGGGAACCAACTCGATGCTATCAGCATTATTGAGCGGGTATGCTCGGTGTTTTCATTACTGGGCTCCCTCTTTGTCATTGTCACTTTTGTCATGTCAAAGGCCTTCCACAAACCCATCAATCGCCTGGTCTTTTACGCCTCCTTCGGCAACATGATGACCAATGTCGGCACATTAATGTCGAGACAATATCTAAGTCAGCCAAATTCTGTTGGTTGTCAATTCCAGGCCTTTCTGATCCAGATGTAAGTCGTGCTGTCCCATAACATATCAATCATGTCACGGCACCCACTAACATGAATCAGGTTCATGCCAGCCGATGCCTTCTGGACACTGGCCATGGCGGTCAATGTTTACCTAACCTTTTACTACAAGTTTGACGCTCGTCGTCTACGCAAGATGGAAATTCCCTATCTCATCTGCTGTTATGGCATTCCCTTTGTCCCTGCTCTAGTCTATGTCTTTATCAAGGATGATGAGGGTATGCGAATGTATGGAAATGCCACTTTGTGGTGCTGGGTGAGCCCTGAGTGGGATATCTGGCGCATCATCACGTTTTATGGTCCAGTCTGGTGAGTCCTGTTTCTTTGATCGGAGCAGGCATAGCTCTAACGCAAACAGGGTCGTCATTGCAATCACCTTCTTCATCTACATCCGTGCAGGCCATACCATCTATAAGAAGCGAAAGGACCTTGATGACTTTAGCTCGACTGATCGAGATCTCACTTCGCATGGCGACGTGCTTGCCACTGTTAAGACCACGGAAGTATCGGTCACAACTGAGGTGATGAACCCTAACAACGCCATCCAACTACAGCCCATGGGTGGTCGAGACATTAGCAGCCCACGAGCCAATAATGGAGCCTATTCAGTTCACATCTCGGCAGACGCCAACTCAGGAGATATTGCCGACGAGGTTCTCCCCGTTCAGAACGAGCTTGCTCACACTACTTCGCATGGGGTTGCACAACGGTCTGGTGGAGGTAGCAACGGCAATCCCGCGACGAGAAGAAGGAACCGAGACCTTAACAATGCGGCGTGGCAATACACCAAGTGCGCCATCCTCTTCTTCACCGCCATCCTCATCACCTGGATTCCGTCGAGTGCCAACCGGGTTTACTCGGTGTTCCACACGAAATCTTCATCGGTGCCGTTGGAATTCATGAGTGCCTTTGTCTTGCCATTGCAGGGGTTCTGGAATGCGCTCATCTATATGGTTACTACGTGGGGCGCTTGCAAGAACTTGGTCAGTGATCTGAAGATGGGACGCCGGCCAGATGTAACAGAGCTTGTTGGGGGTATGGCTCCCGCCCATCACCATCACCATCACCATCAGCAGCAACAGAGCCACCACCGACATAACCTTGGACAATTCCGTACAGGCAACCGCTCTAATAAGACGTACGAGACGGAGAGTATGACGGAGTTGGCCATCAGCAGGCCTACCTCAGACGATGGTACCAGCCACGACATGAGCGACATCCATGACGGTCGAAGTGACGGTCGAAGGGGTGATGTATGAGGTTAGGAAGATTATCTATGTTTACACAATTTTTTTTCTTCTTTGTTTATTATGTATCAGGGTTTGTACGAATGCATATGCTATCGAACATGTGCAGGTTGAATAGCAGGAAGATATGGGTCACGACAGGGAAGGAAAACACGCCAGGATTTGCCCTGGATGCAGGATAGCGATGATACCCAGATGTTTCTTTGATATGGTTCTAGCATCGCTCGTGGGATTAGCAGATATCCAAAGAGAAACTCGGTATTTGATGGATGAATGGAAAAAATATTTAACTACACAGTAAACCATAATATTAAGAGCTGATTAGGTATGCCAACCATGCTGATTGAGTCAAATTACTTTTCAGAATCGAAGCACTTTACAACGGCTTCCCCATCTGCCGTGTTTCTATCTGACATGTCATGTCTTGAACTCTGGTGTCTCTATTTGCTTTTTCCTTTGCTGTATCATGGTTCCTTGTTGCTTCTGTCACTTTTTTTTTTCTTCCAATTAGAGAATTGAGATAATAAAGGTAGAAACGCCATTTTTATGCACTGGATATTAACAGTCTGACCGCCGATTGAGAGGACATTTGCGGCATATAAATAATGAAACTTTATTCAGGTACTAGTTTGAATACTTTGAAAGATAAATAAAGCATGAAACAGGAATTAAAAA